>VDFB02190119.1:0-34193 GCA_007258455.2 Sequoia sempervirens
ACATTATGTCTAAAGGCACAAGATCATATTGGTTCTATATACAACAACCTCTCTTAGTTTTTCATATCTCCAAGATGTTTTCCCATAACACTGATGAGTTTTTAGTTGATGGAAAAAGCATCAAATGGATGCAATGTAAAGTTGTAAGGTGGTGTAATTTTTTTTATGTTCATTGTGTGACCAAATCTCTATTAGCTCCACTACGTCTAAATGGGTAGGTTTGTGCTAGGGCAAGGTCTTTTTACTCAAGCATGCCAAATGTTCCAAGCTACATTGCACCAGCGATTTCTCTTAAGAGACCAAAGTGCTAAAGGGAAAAATTGACATTTTTGTATCTCCAAGATGTTTGGTCATGGTGAATTTTTTTTGTTGTCCCAAAAACCATCAGATGCATGTAGTGTAAAGTTGCAAGGTAGGATACTTTTTTTTTTATTCTTCATGGGGCCAAATCGTTAGTTCCAACATGTGCAGGTGAGCACATCTATAGTAGACATCGTCACCTCTCTTCATTATAAAAGGGTCATAGTCTTTCCTATTCGAAAGGTCACAGCTTTTCACCTTTGAAGAGTCACAAACTAAATCATATCATCACTATTCATGAGAACCTTTATTAATTTATTTGCAACATTTCCTATGGTTCTATTCTTAATTGAATTCTTTGATGGTGTTATGTCCATGTATTTCTCAAATGAAATGCTCTCCCTTTTATCTCACAAGTTTGAGGGAATCAAACCTTTTCAATAGTTACAACTCTTCATTATTGCATTTCGATATTAATAGTAATTCAATTTTGGATAAGTTAATTTGTTAGTTCTTATCAACCTAGAAATCATTTCGACAAACAATGATTTTAATATTTTCATAATTTCTAAGCATAAGCTAATCATAAATACACATGGAGTAATCTTGTTGAAGATACATCTGGTCATGAAGCAAACACATAGATATACATAATACATGAAGTATGAGGCATACATGTGAATACACATAATACGTGAAGTATACACAAGAAGCATGAAGGATACATGTGAATACACATAATGCATGAAGTATACACAGGAAGAATGAAGCATACATGTGAACACATGAGTACACATAAAGCATGAAGCATACACATTAATACATGTAATAGACGAAGTATGCACAAGAAGAATGAAGCATACATGTGAACACATGAATTATACACAAGAAGCACGAAGAATACACGTGAATACATGTAATACGTGAAGTATACATAGGAAGCATGAAGCATAAACGTGAAAAAGAGCTTACCGTGTGAATGAGTTAGATTTCCTAAACTTTGTAAGGAACCAACAAAGGTTTTTAAACCTAATGAAAGCATTGAAGTAAACTTGGCTCTCACTTAAATTTATTTCTTCCATCAACGTGTGCTAGGGTTATGAGAACTACCTTAGGAATCGACACCATTTTGAAACTTCACCGAAGACCAATGCAAAACCATCTTAAGTTAAAATTTTAGTCGGTTGGGTGGAAAAGGGATTGTAACAACTCAATCATTACCCAACATTATTTCAAAAACCAAGTTTAAAAGTGACAACTTTGGAAAGGTTAAATTTGTTTAAGGGTGGACATGATTTTAGAAAGGTGTGACCAAAATTGTGGTAACAATTAGAAAGGAAATTAGGAGAAATAGAGGAGCATCTATTTGGATTGCTAATAGAATAATCCTTCTTTGTTGAGCCATGCTTTGAATTCTTGTCTTGATATCTCAACCTCTTTATGTCGATTCCCCTCAATAGTTACTTCTTTTCTCTTGTCAAAACCTCTTTATTTATAGTTTGATGTTTTTATTTTTATATTATTATTGATTTAATTTTTAAAATATTATTGAAAAAACAACTCTAAAATTAATTATCTAATAGCATTTTTAGAAGTGAATTGAAACAAAGGAGTTATCACCCTCTTTTGTCTCCCATTTGATAGAAATTAAAATTAAATTAATAATATTTCATGTGTAAATTTTTAGTTAACATTTAAATTAAATTAGTTTAATTAATGTCTTTTATATAAATTTCCAAATTAGCCCTAGTTAGGAAAATTAAGTAAATCATGGAAATTGATTGATCTAGTTAACCTAAATTGACAAAATAAAATAGATTTAGTAATTTATGAAATTTAATAATCTAATTATCAAATAAATCAAATAATTAATTTTTAATTTGGATAATTCAATTTTTATTTATTTTTCCACAAGAAAATTAATTAAATTATTTTTAATTACTTTAATTTTTTTTTAAAAAATTTTGTTATTTATTTATTGTATCTTATTTAAAAATATACACCTTAGTTAATAACTTATTATTTAATTATTATTTAGAGTCTACCCTTAAAAATTAAATATTGCATATCCATAAATTATAATTATTACTTTCCAAAGAATTAATGGGTATTGGCATGGTGTGATGGTTTAAGGTGGCATTGTTGTTCTTGTGCAAGGTTCAAAACCCGTTAGGTGGTATTATTGTTATTAATGGTTGTATTCGGTTCATAGCTCGGTCAAAGCGTTTACCTTGAATAAAAAAAAAAATTATTTTTCAAACTTAATAAAAAGGATTTCAAATGTACTAAGGAGGTTATAGGAGAAACCTCATCAACATATAAATTGGTTTAGGATAGAAGGAAAGGTAAACCCTCTATGAGGCCCCAAAAAGGGGAACACACAAGAAGAGGAGTGCCTAATTAAGGAATTCAATTGCCAAGTGGAAGTTGTAACACAAACTAGGGGAGGCATACTAAGGCTTGGGTTTCATGGAGGGGGGCTTCCTAAAAATATCAATGGATGGTATTGAGATTTTTATGAATATTTTAAATTTGGTGGTCTCATGAATTTAGTAGTGTGATTCAACTTAAAATTTTAAGCTCCAAGATTTAGGGAAGTTGTTGGTCTCATGAATTTTAGTTTTAATACAAAGATAAAAATAAATAACTAAAGATCATTTTCCCTTAAAAATTTTCCTAATGAAAATATAAAATTTCAAATGATTGACAAGTGGTAGAAAAAATTCATAAGTTGGTGGATAAATTTATATCACCACCCCAGTTTCACTCGTTCAAATATGCAATTGTAAAAGATAGGGTTTGCACTTGTAAAAGGTACCCAGACTACTATTTTCTTCATGGATCCCCTGCTCCTAAAAAATAGATCATGAAGCCCCCAATGGGGCCCCATCCTAACATCACCTAATTAAAGTGGGTGGGAAGTAAAGGAGGAGGAGAAAATGGAAAATTAAGAGAAGTTGTGATAGGATCTATAGGCAACATGAGTAGAGAAATGAATGCCTCCCCATCAATAGCTGAAAAATCAAAAGCCTCTAAAGAAAAATCGTTCAAGTTGGCTACATCCACTATAAGGTATTCACGTAGATAATTATTTCACTATGAGGAAGATCTCAAGACCTTAAGGTGTAAGCAATATGACAGCAAATATTTCATGGAAAAGTACCACCTACAATAGAAGGAGATGCCTTTGTAATCTAGACTTTGACTCTAAGAATGTTCATCCACTTGGAAAATAATGTCTACAAAAAGGGACTTAGATAAATCCCATTCCACAAGGATATGAGAATAGATTTTATGAGATTTAATAGTATTTGCTTGATCCACCTTGATAAAATATCCCACAAAGTTTATAATTCCTTCATAGTAGGAGTTGTACATGTTACCTAATTTTTAGCTTTTATTTTTTGTGTTGTTAGTTTTAAACATTTAGAAGATAAATCATAAATCTACTAAGTTTAATATTCATGGAAAAGGATTTTCAAATGAAATGATTTACATTTTTCATTCCAATGTTGCAATTACAACAAATGAAAGAGAATCATATGTGTATACAAAATGTAATCTTTTGTGATAATCATGGAAATTGTACATGTCCCTCACAAGTCAAGGGACTAACTTTACTTATTTAATGAAAATAAAGAAGCAATCTATACATGAATAAGTAAACAAATAGAATGTGCATATAAGGGTGGAGACCAGTCATTGCCTGAGAATGACTGGTTTTGAAATTCTCCTCTTGCCCTATTGTTGCTACCCCAAGCTACTTGTGTCCTTCCCAGCTCCATAGTGCTCCTAGCTCCTACATCTAGAAAAACAATGATATTAGAGCAATGCTCTAAGCAATGACAGATCTCAAACCTTACATACACACCTACCTATGCATGTATAAACTGATCCATAAGTGCATTAAATAAGCATGAAAACCTTGGATGTCTTGGAAAACAATGAAGTCATCAAACACATCCAAAATATGCATCTATTTTTCTAACTTGTTTGCTTCATATGCATATTTAGGACAAGTCATGTTACTATTCTGATTCAGTTAAATGCAACATGTGGGGTAAATGTGGCTCCCACGAGGGTAGAGCTCAACATGCTTTGAGAGAAATAGGAAATTGAGCAACTTGATCAAAGATATACCTATTATTAATGCATTAAATCAATATGGAATCACACCAGTTGATCAAATTTCATTATCAGATTCAAAAGATGCATCAAGTTCAATTATGCATCTCTTAAATAATGAGGAAGCAACCCAAGGTGTTGTTAGGTTCCTCATCTTAACCCTATTGGACAGCCACACATCACATAGGACAGTGAGCTTTTAGGTCATCGACATAGGGGACATGTGTTTGTCCACTAGGATCAAAGTGAGGAGACAATTTATGTGTTACACATGATCAAAAGGTAAACAAATGTTGTGGAGATTAGATAGAAAATTCATGTGGGACATCAAGCATTATTATGGAAGCCATGAAGGTTGGGATAGCAATATTTATTCTCATGGCATGCAATACAGAAACAAAGACAAATGTCTTTTGACTTTATGGAAGCCAAAAAAGAAATGGTCACAAGAGATTACATTACAAATGAAGAAGAAAGGAAGGGTAGTAAAAAATTTCAACTGCCCTATTTGGTGTCACATAATGATCAATTTTCATCTACGTTTTATTGAGTTGCTCAAACCCAAGGATTACCTCCACAAGTGATATGCAGTTGATAATAACTTTATTGATGGAAATGGAGAAGCAGTCAAGTTTCACAACTTACAAAGTGTAACTTTTAATGGACATGAGATATTGTCACCATTGGTTGCACAATCTTTTTTTTTGAAACAATGAAAATGATAGAAATTTAACAACAATGGAGAGAGAAATGTGGAGTTATGAGCATGAGGAGCAACCACTAAGCTTCAAATCAATACAATCAAAAGCAATGAAAAGGAGTAGTCATACAAAGTTGTGAAGAAGGAATGAAAGTGATAGTTATATTTGCAATTGTGAAAGAAGTATAATCATGATATTCTTAAAGAGCAATACTTTTCCATTCCTACTTTATCATAAAGCTAGGAATACATCCTCTTGAAAGCAATAAGAGTCTACATGTTATGAGTGAATGGAGCCAACCAACAATACTATCAAAATAGCGTTTTCATGAGAACAAAAGTAAATCACTACAAGCATGATGACATGACAGGGACAATAACTTACAACAGTGAATGAAGGAAGTAAAGGAAGCATACAATCAACATGTATCTAAGACAAGTGACATGAAATGTGTAAGCATAAGAAACAATAACCTTGGAGTTTATGGGAGCATCATTTCAACAGACTTTTGAAGCCTTTCAAAGGCCTTAAACAACACAAGAATGAAGTAACCTGAGTGGTGAGTACAATACCAGGATGCTGGCTTAAGGAGGCAACCATGAATGAGGCTACAGATGCATGCTATTAAGCCACAAATGTGCATAGTAAATAGTGATTGAATTAATAAATCCAACTCCACAAGGATTCAACATGTAAACATAAATGAAGATAATTCAATGGAGGTTCATTAAGTAAATGTAGACATCAGAATCATGGTGGTGGTTTTCTCACCAGTTGCATACATGTCATTGATAAGTTTGCTTGAGAGCTCATGTGGCAGCTCTTGTAGAGAAGTAAATGACACCACTGGAACCCTCATATGATGTGATCAGGATACAATTGCTATGCCCAGATCAAAAGTATAGAGTGGAGCTCAGTAAAGAAAACATGATTGATCCATTTAATATTGATATTGTGAAGAACTATGATAACTGGATAAGAGCTACTTGTAGAAATATCTAGTGTGAGTTGTCTAGTGCCAATAAGTTTTGTTGTATTAAGTGTAAGGAGAGGGTGAAAAGGAAAATTCCCAAGCATGTCCTCCATTGAAGGAATAGGAGTGAATATCAACGAGGATAGTGGCAATGTTTTCAAATATATACATTAAATTGAAGAGCAATGAATGGTGTGACAGTGAAGGGATCTTAATCAAAGATTTGCATCTGCTAGGTCAACTTTCAAGGAGCTTTACAATGATAAAGGACAAGTGACCATACAGTTCAAGAATATGGAGTTATCAATGTGCTAATAATAAGAATGCAGAAGATCAAAAAATAGAGCCTTCATGATTCTCAAGAATTTGCAGAATGGAAAAAATGTGTAAGTTTTTTTAATTTATACACATACTATGCAATGGCATTGAATCATTTTTTTCCAGACCATTTTTCTTCACATAGGGAAGCATTTGTTTGTGGGGTAGTTGACTAAGATAGCTCTTGTTTTACTGATCATCTCTCAAAAAATATCATTCATACTATAATCTTGCATGATTTTATCAACAAAGGACCTACAGAAAGGAGAGTATATGCTGAGCTATCATCATTTTCTGTGTAATAACATTAAATCATTTTGCAGAAAATTTCAAATACCTCTTTCATACTATGCAAGATTAGAAACACCCAGATGCATCATGGAGTTCATGTTCAAAAAATGCAAAATGAAAATACCTAGGTGCTTGCATGGCCGTGACCTGATAAGGGCCATTTTGTTTACATTAACAAGAACCCATTTTGGTTGAAATTGAAATTGCAATTACAGAGGTAAAACAAAGAGTGTTTTCTCAGAAACTCAAAAACCCATCTAGGTTTGAACAAAAGTGAGATTACAGAGATATTAAAAGAGAGTAATATTGAGTTTCTTTTTCAGGAAGGAGCAACAAAAAAATTCAAAACTCAGCTATCTCCTCACAACTGTAGCCAAAGATTTGACTTTTACTCTAAAATCAAAGAACCCACTTGGGGTTTTGTGTGGAAATTACAAAAATATTGAGGTATTGAACAAATTTAGTGGAGAAAATTTCTATAGAAAAGCATGAAAACCCCAATACCTTCTTTCATGGCCACGGCCAAAAAATCATTATTTTCTCAGAAAGCCAAAAACCCACCTGGGGTTAGTGGAAGAAATTGCAAATACATAAGTAATTTCAAAGTTATCATGAAAATTTTGAAGCAAGTAACAATATGCAAAACCCTAGTCTATTTTTCATGGTCGTGGCCTGAATGTTCAAATTTTCTTCACAAAACAATGAACCCACTTGGGGTTTCTTGACTTTAATTTCAATACAGAAGAAAATAAGCTCTTTCTTGCTTCATTCTTAGTATGGAGGCTCAAATGAGTTTTATTTTCCAAAAAACCAGAGATATGGGGTTGACTGGAAGCTCACCTAAATAGGTCAACCATTGTTATTGAGGTATGCAAGCAAAATTCACACATAAGGCTTCCATTCGAGCTACATAAGGACCTCATGGTGGCTGAGTGAGGACAAAGTAACCACAAAGGAAGAAAAGCAACCAAAGAATGATAAAAAAATTGCCTTTAGTCGTGGCTTCAAAGCATGATATGGCTGGTAAAAGGTGAAAAACACAGATTTTATTCACAAAACCATTTACCTATTGTCCGGTCGTGTTTTCCTAAGAAATCACCACAAAACCAGTGTCAAGGCCTCTATTTTTCTATGTTGAGGTAAACCGCGATGTGCATCATTTTTTTATAGAATGTCTCGGCGGTGTAATAATTTTTTTTCTCATTCTTTTGGCTTTTGATGATTAGGGTTTGACCCTACTTGATGGCCGATGGGATTTTGTCCCATGTTTTTTAAAAATGAAACATGTGTTAATACATTGTGGGGGTTGAATGATATCGTTTAAGACTTAGGCAATTTTTTGCCTTATTTTCCTCATTGAAACTTTGTGCCCTTGTTTCAAATATTTGCTAAGTGTTTCAAACATGAAGCATATAAAATGTGCTAAGTCCTACATGGGTATATGCCTTTGAATTTGGTCATGAATGCATCATGTGCCTTGAAGACTTGGAATATGCTTTCCAAGAAGTGTGGAGGTCAGCAATATAGGCCAAGCTTGAGCTTTTATTTTTCCTTTGCAACTCAGAATATTGACCACATGTGGCCTTATAGTGTAGAATGAGAAAAGGTGAGATGATCAAGTGCCTTATTGATCTTATTAATGCTTTTGAAATCATTTTAGCTTTTCATTATTGCTTTTTGCTTTTGTTTCAAAACATAGAAATGTCATTTAAGTGATTTTTCTAATCACTTTGATATTTTCATTTGCAAATGAAATGTAATTCATATTGATGGTGGGCCCTCTTATTATTTATCTTTAAATGTAAAATAACTTGATTAAGTGATGTATTATGAATCACCTAATCAAGTTATTATCTTTAATGCCTTTTTGGAGTCTTGTGTTTTCAAAACACACATATTGCATGAGTCAAAGTTGGGAGACAAAATGATACAGACATGAGGAGAGTGTGGGGGTGAAGTATTTTATTGTTTTGGAGAAACATGTGCTACTTTGGAGGGAGTTTTGTCAGACTTTTAGCATGACTTGAGTCTGGGCTTGACTTTTCACCATTTTGGAGGCCTTTTTGGAGTGATTTAGGAAGGATTTTTTTTGGATTTTGTGCCTCATCCGACCAGAACCTTCTAGATGGGTAGGCATGAGAGTTGTGTGATATTTTTTTCTTAAGTATGTTTATTTTGGGCATTTTTGGAGTTAGTTCTTTCTTTTCAACAACAAGATAGCTTTATTTCTAGGAGCTATTTTTCATGGAGCAGTATTGTAACTCAGATGGACTTGTAATACAGTAAGCACTTTGAATCAATAGAATAGAGCATTTTATCTTCTCTCTTCATGTTTCATGGTATGCTATTAATGATTGATCAGTTTGTCTTGTGAAAATTCATCTTTCCTTGCAAACTTGTCTCATGTTATGCATCTATTTAGTAGAAAATGTATGCTAAAAGGTTATAAGTTGTGTTGTTTAGTAGTGTTGTTAGTTGTGAAACCTTTGTTTTCCTTCTAAAAGCACTGTTTATAGACCTCCTTATAAATTATTTATGTAAACTGCATTGGAAAGTGAGTTGTGTAAATTAAATTTTATGATGTTGTTTTGAATATGACAAGTTGTTATCAGGTCCAAGTTGTTTTGGTGTATCACCTTAGGTATTTTAAGTATCAGGTTCATTTTCATGCAATTCTTACCCTTTACCTCAGAAATTAGTAGTTAGGTGCCATAAAAAAGGGAAGACAACCCATAATCCAGAGGTCTGCTTTCAAATAGGATACCCACAATTTGAAACTAGTCCCATGTTACATCCAAACCTGCTAATTTCATTCACAACTTGGCATTAGGGTGCAGATTTGGATCACTAACAATTACTTTGCAACAATTTGTCCAAAACCTAATTTCTACACCAACTAGGCCTCAAATTAGGCCTCTTTTACAAAGGACCTTGTCTTAAAACTTGTCCAAAACCTCCAAACTCATGTGGGAAGAAATTTATAGGTGTTCAAACCACAGAATCCACAATTTATTCTCAGACATCCACCCTCCAAGGTTCCTAATCTCAAAACCCTCTTTTATAGCCAACAACCTAGGGCTTATTGAAAAACACACATCCTACCCTCAAACAATCTTGTCAACACTTGAAACAGATCTAAAACCCTCCACACATACTCAATTCAACATAAAACAATGCTTCCCAAACTCTTTTCATACTTTACCAACACAAAACCTCATGATCTCACATGGAAAACTCCACTCTCCAACCTAGGGCTTCATGCCCAACACACTTTTAGACCTCCCTTGCACTCTCTCAACATTCCCTCACCTGTTTATTAATGTTGAAAACCCATTCCTCAAGTTACAGTGGTCACAGTGTAAGGAATGGGTCAATTTTCCATTTTTGTGACTTACAAACCCTTAACCCTGCACTACAGACTCGGTTTGAGAGATTTAGCAATAAAATGCACAAAATTTTATGGAAAGCCTCATGAATGGATTAAAATGAAAGGTGAAACAATCAAATATGAAATCCTAAACAATTTGAATCAATAAGTTGTTGTACAAGCCATACAGTGGCCCTGCAATATCAGAAAATACAGAAAATGAAGGAAAAATGGTGCTTTATTTTATTGAAATCTTTTACAATCTTCACAACCAACCTTCCAATGAGTTTCACATCTCATTTATACCTTTTCCCACCAAAATCCAACTATTCCAACTTCCTGAACTAATTTTTAAAATGACTTGATCATTGAACTTCCATAAACATGCAATTTTACAACTTTTTATGTTTGACAACATTTTGCAACAATTTGCAATTTTGCAATATCAACACAATTGACCCCCTAATCACCTAATATCCATCAATTATGACCTATTACAACATCAAATGGTCTCAATGACCTTATTCAATGCATTTTCCTCAAATTCCTAAAGCCTACTCTTCAATAACCTAAATTGACAAAAAAATTTCAATGGTGCCCCTGCACCATACACCCGGGCAACTTGTAATTTTTCCAAGTCCCTTGGAAAGCTTGTAGTAGCTTTTCCACCTTTGTACTTTTCACATCTCTGACCTTCATGCTTTCCTTCAACAATTTCACCTTGCTTTAATTATTCACTATCCTTGACATGTTTTCCATCATCATCATTTGATTCTTGCTCCAACTGCACACTCTGCTCTGTGGGGTGTTCTTTACCTTTTCCTTCATCAATTACTAATGTCACTTTATTCTTTACACCTGTACACGAGCTTTCATCAACTGCCATCTCTTCCTTCTTCACTTCGTATTGGACACTCGTCCGCAGCGCATCTGCATCTTTCAACTACCGCATCACCCTTTACCCCGTTCGTGCGGTGGGACCACGCAATGGCCTCCCAGCGTCCTATTAACCTTACCGGCGACTATTCATACCGGCGTCGCGCGGTTCCTCTTCATTGTACTCACCACTACAGGGCACTTAACTATCCCAACTAGGATCTCTCCACTCATTTCTTATCTTTCCACAGGATTTCCACTCTTACTCTGCTCTGTCTCAGACCGAGACACATTTTCATCCACCTTATTCTTCCACATGAAGAAATTCTTCTTCACAATTGTCTGCAAATAATCTTCACTCTTCTTATCCAATGTCCTATCTTTATCATGCCTTGCACTGGTTGCCAAACTTACGCTCTTTCCTTCATCAACACTTACAAACTCTTTTCTGCCTACCATGATAATCTCACCTTTCTCTTTTGTTCATGTTGCTCGATTTTTACCTACGGGCTCAATCAGGCAGGGGTCTAATTTTTCAAGTATTCAGGGGGGGGAAAATGAATTGAATTTTGCCTCAAGTCGCCAAGTCATCTGTGTTCAGCGTGAGGTCTTGTTGATCAACCACAATCTCACCTAAAGAATGGAGCTCTCAGCATAATATTGGTGTCAGCGGGAGGTCTGGTCGATAAATGGAGCTCTCGCCAAAAAGTGGTCGTCTCCCCGAAAGAAGGTCCGAGCTCACTGAGAGATGAAGGCTTCACCATGAAGTCCCGGCGACCGTTGGTGGTCTCGCCGAAGTGGCCGGCGTCGGGGAGAAGTCCTTCCAAAAGGGTAGGGTCTTGGCGAAGGGAGGTGTCATCGACGAGAAGTCTTGCCGACCCGATGAGGTCTCATCGAAATGGGATGCCTTCGGTGTAATGTGGGGGCTTCGATATAACATCTTGCCGATTGCTGAGGTCTCAGTGACAGGGACTAGCGAAGGGGAAAAGTCTCACCGACAGGGTGGACTCTTGCCGAAGTGAAGCGGCGTCGGGGAAAGATTTGAGCCTGGCGAAAGGTTTCACTGACCGAGTGATGTCTCCCCGACAAGAAAGGAAGTCTCGATGAAGGGGGAGCTGGTGGACAGGCGAGAAGTGCGACTGAAACCAGCCGCCAGCGAGGCTCAAAGGTGAACCGGCGAGAGGTCTTATGCGACCGATAAAGTCTTGCGAAATAAAGGTGAAGCCAGCAGGGAAGGAAATGGAGAGGTTGCTATATGAAGTCCCCTTGACACGGGGTGTCTTACACTAATGCGATAGGTCCACTTTTCGGAGACTTCGTGAGAACTCTTGCGAATGCGGAATGAATACGGGTGATGAAATAGGCTCTCGGTATGACTTGGCGAGGGACTTCGCCATGATGATGTATGAAGATTCGTGAAGTGATAGTCTAAGAGCAACAATGTTGGATATCGGCCACGGTTCCCCAGTCACTTCGACTGAACTCTTAAGCTTGTATGGCGATATTATGACTATAAAGGTGTACTACGCATCAGAGACAACAGTGTCTCGCAGGCATGCAGGCTATGCGAGGGACCTTTGACATGAGAATGCGGTGAGTGTGTTCGCAATCAAGGAGGGAACTAAGGTGGAGCAGTAAGCTGGACTAGCCCAGTGCCTGTGGAAGATCAACGGAATGCAAGCGGTGTGGATCTGGATCAAAGGCATGGGTCGGCTTGGTGAAACAACGATGCTCGAATCTAACAAAAAGGGTGGATGTTGCTTCTCAAAGATGGTCAACTTGAGGAAAGATCTGAAACAGGAGGAAGGCCGAGGGGGAAGAAGTCGCTAGTCTCAAGGACAGCTGGGATTCCAACTGGTAGGAGTGGATCGACATTTATGATAGCACTCAAAATCATTCAAAGCACCTCTGAAGAAGTCCAACATGAACACGAAGGTCAGAATTAAATGTTGTTGTTGCAAAAGATTTGAAGATTTCTCTTGAGGGCGATCCTTCACACCAACATGGACATCATTGATACATGTTTAATGCAGCATTAACTTCATTAAAGGATCTAGGGTCAGATCTTTTTGGAGACGGATATTTTTGTAAGCCCTAGGGGCTGGGACTTTTGTATATAGGGAATTTTTGCCTCTTTGTAAATAGTTCGGATTATGCATTTGGGAGAGTTAGTGTTTTTTTAACAATCCTTTCTCAGCTGATGTATGTTGTGTAACTCTTTTGGAATTTTAAATACAAAGATTACCTTGAAGATCAGTGTTAGTTTTTTCATACTACCTTCATTCTTCTTTTAGATTATGCAATTTTCTGAACTATGCTTATTATATTTGCATTTGAGTTTCAAGAGTTGTGAAATTCATCTTTCCTTCTGAACATACATATGCAAATTAAGCCCCTTTTCCATAAATTATGCATAAGTTTCATAAGATTTATGTTGGGTAGATGAAATAACTATCATCCTTTTTCCAGTGTATGTTCATCTTTTATTTCATGATTGTTCATCTTTTATTTCATGATTCTACGACCGGGTTGATTATGCCAGGTTTAGTTTTTCATTTTCATTTTTACTCCTTCTCCCTTTTCCTTGCAGATCGATTAGTTAAGGGTGATAACCCACAAAGGAGAGCGGAAACCTTCTTTGAATTGACCTCGTCTACAGAAACCAAGCTTTGGGGGGTTAACACTTGTTACCGCTGGATTGTTAGTTTTTATATTCAGCGGGGATCCGCAAATCAAAGTGATAGCGGTTTACGGAAATTGCCGATTGGGACCCCTATTCGAATTAGAATAGTTTAAAGAGTACATATTACTGCTGGTTTTTGATATGCAAGCAGTAATTTTCAAGCCTTTTAGACTGATAACATTAGCATATCATGGTGACTCTGAGTTTGGGAAGTTGCAGAAAAGCCAGTGCATTAATGAGAAATTTAGCATACTGAGAGATTTGGTGTCTACCTCAGTATCATTCATCCTTTGGAGGAATTTTGAACAACACCTGGCGACTCCAAGCTCAAATCTTTTGGTTTCACAGGCACAAATCAGCCTCAAAGACATGCATACCAGAACATATTGGACCTGCTCCAACAAATTGATCATACGTTGTGGGATCTAAGTCAAGGTCTTCACAATATGAAGATTAATGATATTAGTAAGGTGCTTGCGTGCCTATCTAAGATGTTGGTTGATATCAAGGTGCATAAAGGTATCATTATGCAATAGCAAGAAATGGCTGAACAAGTCTACTTTTATGATCAAGAAAGAGTGGCAAGAAGAATTCAGTTTGAGGGAGACCTTAAATAGGAAATAGCTACTAAGGAATGATAAATGAAGTTGTCTACTCAGGTGAAAAATGCTCAATCTTACTTAGATTATCAGCACCAACTAATGGAGGAGTTTCAAAAGAGGCAACTTGAGGGGAATTTCAAAGAGCAAGTTACAGCTAAGGATGAGTAGATGAAACAAAAGGAGGGGGCCTCAAAGTACAAGCTTCCAAATTTTAGGTAGAGTGAATCTAGCATGGACAACTATGATGAAATTGCTAAGTTGGAGGAGCACATGTTTTCAGTTCCAAGCTTCAAGCAGATTGCTTCTTCTCAAAGCTCAAAACTGACTGAAGATCTTCCTCAAGTGGAAAGCACTTGCGAGGTTGTAGTTTCAGAACGGCTAGAAGACATCAAACAATTTGGGCAGTTGTCGATTGATGGCAACTAGCAAGACAATGGAGGCTTAATTCAGGAAGAAAAGCCTGAAATTGAACCTGATTCTATCCTCCAAAGTTTGAGTTTTGATGTTTTTGAGCGTGTTCTGGATGAGGAAGCCAATGTTGAGCTTTTTGAAGAGTTGTGCACATGTATTATTGAATAGTTTTGTTCAACATTGGATGGCAAAGAATAAGAAGAAGTCGAGGGTTATGATGATCTTGAGCAGCAACTTGTAGAGGTGTTGAAACTACAGGAGGAGCCTCATGAACCTATTTTACAAGATTATATCTGGTTAGAGGAGCTTCCATTCTATTGTGCAGAAGAACTTGAGATTTCATCACCACTAGAATTGTTGCCTTCCTTTATTGAGGAAAACAAGCCTGAATCGGGATGTAATTCTTCCAGTAATGATAAGAATTATAAGCAGCTTCCATCCTAGTGCATAAAGGAGCCAAAAGTGATGTATTGATTGAAGGTGTGTTGGAGGAAGTTATTTCATTGTTCTCCATTGAAGAAATGAGTGTTCATTTGGGAAAGCATGAACAAACTGAGGAGGTTTCCATTTTTCCACCAAGTCAGCCACAGGGATTAGGTTTTTCCAGCCAACAAGGTGATAAAGTGGTAGCTCATGAGCAAGAGATCAACAAGGAAATTTCAAGCTTTACCCTTACCAGAGGTTGCCCTATCAGATATTTTTCCTAGATGGAGTTCAATACAACACCAATGATCAATCTTGCACCCATACATGAAGACACAATAGAAGATGTTATCAAGGACGCACTGGCAGCCAAGCAAGAATATGTTCAGTTCACTTATCCTCCTTTGGTTGACAATATATATGATCTATTTAGTGAGGTAAGTAAGCTTGTTCGCCTCTTTTAAGAAGCAGTGCATCATCTTGTTAAACATTTTTCTATGTACCATTTTTACTCAGCTGTCCTTAAGCATGCCAGTCATCATACTTTGAAAAGAAAGGGCAGCTATTTCAGTCATCCTGTAAATGGTTTTGTTTGACCAGTTTCTTACTAGTTAGTATAGGGTAGGTTTAGTTGAAATTTTTCAATTCCCTAAGTGTTGTTCTAGCACAGTAAATAGTTTTACTTCTGTAGCTTTCTTGTTTTCAACAAGTTTCCATTGTCACGATGCTCTTCGTGAGTCTCAAAGTGAGTTCTGACCATGTCTTGAGCTGCTCTTAGTCTACGATTCGGGTTTTCTTGTGACTCCAAGCCTTAGGACAAGTTTGGCTCTTGGTTTCAGGTTTTAACTTAAACAAGCATATAACCAAAGGTTGCGAAATGTTGCCCAATTTTACCTAGGGCTGTCCGGAAGGGGGAGTCTAATTTTCAAGAGTGATGACCGGAGACCAAAGCGGAGTGAATTTTCAGGGTTGCACCCGGAACATCTATGTTAGTGAGGTCTTACCCGATCAGCACCCGTGATATGCAAAGAATGGGAGCTCTTAAGCGTAATGTACGAAGCGTCGGTGAGAGTCCCAATATCGTAATGAATCTCGCCCGAAAAGTTTGGACTCCACGAGATGTCTCCGCCGACAAGAGTGGTGTCTCAGAAAGAAAGGTCGAAACTTCATGTAAAGAGATGAGGCTGCACCATAAAACAACCATTGACGTCTACATGGCAGTCAGCGTTAGGAGAATCATATAAAGGGAGTAGGGTCAGCGAAAGGAGGTGTCATGCTTAACGAAAGTCTGCTGACCTGAGCGGGGACAACTGCGCGAAACGGAACGTACGCAGGCCTGGCAGGGGCGCCTTTAGCCTGGCTCAACATGGAACTGAGATACTGAAGACAGGGACGATGAAGGGGAAAGAAGGTACCGAGGGGTGAACCTGCCGAAGCCAGTGGCATGAGAGAATTGAAACAATGAAAGGTTTTTATCAGCCAGAGTGATGTCTCATCGGGGAAAGGCTTCAGCGGAGTCGATCCCTCCCTCGCGAACAAAGAATCTGGTAGAAAATACTAAAGCTCACAGGTAAACTTGCCGGCGAGAGATGCCCACCGACTTGACCGGTCTTCTAATGAGGCGAAGCTGGGGAGAAACAGGAGGAAGTTGGTAGAAGTCCAGCGATACGTTGAGAATTGTCTTGCCAATAGCGATAGGTCCGCTACAGACTTCGGCGAGAAATCTTGCTGAATGTGGATGGTCTGGGCAATGAAATGGCGATATTGATATGACTTCTGAGGATTCGCCATGATGTCTAGTCAATAGCGATGGTTTAGGCGACAATGTTGGATATCGATAGGACTCTGGCCACTCAATATGAACTCTTGCCGACCGTCGCGTGTTATGTAGATAGCTGCTATGAGGTGTACTTGCATCGGGGAGACACGATTAGTGTCTCACCGACATGCAATTTTGTCTAAGGGACCTTTGACTGCCCGGGAATCTTACGTGGAGTGTGTTCGCCCAATCAGGGAGAACTAAGGGAAAACCATTGACTTCTGGACTATTGTGACCACCCCTGTGGAAGATCAACAGAATGCAAGCAGTGTGGATTTGCTTTGTGATCAAAGGCATGGGTGAAGCAGTGAAGTAGCAGTGCTCCAAATCTATGCTTTCTAAAAGGGTGATGTTTTCCTAGAGAGGGTATTCAACTTGAGGAAAGATTTAAAATAGGAGGAAGGCCAAGGGGGAAGAAGCTGCTAGTCTCAGGGATAGCTGGGATGCCAACTGGTAGGAGTGGATCGACATTTATGATAGCACTTAGAATCATTCAAAGCGGCTCTGAAGAAGTCTGACATGGACACGGAGGTCAGAAGTAAATGTTGTGGTTGCAAAAGATCTGAAGATTTCTCCTGAGGGCAATCCTTCACACCGACATGGACAGCAGGGATACACGTTTAATGCAGCATTAACTTCATTAAAGGATCTAGGGTTAGATCTTTCTGGAGGCGGATATTTTTGTAAGCCCTAGGGGCTGGGACTTTTGTATATAGGGAATTTTTTCCTCTTTGTAAACAGTTCAGATTATGCATTCGAGAGAGTTAGTGATTTTTTAACAATCCTTTCTCAGCTGATGTATGTTGTGTAACTCTTTTGGAATTTGGAATACAAAGATTACCTTGAAGATCAGTGTTATTTTTTTCATACTACCTTCATTCTTCTTTCAGATTATGCAATTTTATGAACTGTGCTTATTATATTTGCATTTGACTTTCAAGAGTTGTGAAATTCGTCTTTCCTTCTGAACATACATATGCAAATTAAGCCCCTTTTCCATAAATTATGCATAAGTTTCATAAGATTTATGTTGGGTAGATGAAATAACTATCATCCTTTTTCTAGTGTATGTTCATCTTTTATTTCATGATTCCTGTCAGTTCAGTGTATCACCATAGGATTTAGTTTTCATTTTCATGCACTTCTTCTCCCTTTTCCTTACAAAGATCAGTAGTTAGGTGATAACACAAAGGAAGCCAGCCTTCTCTCAAGGTTGACCTCTATCTACAAGTAACCCAAAGCTTTAGAGGTATTCCCATGTTACATTGGATTGTTGAATTTTATATTCAACAGGGTGCAAATCCAAGTGATAACAGTTCCCTCATTCAATGGAGTTAAAATGAATGTTCTCCCATCCTTCTCAATTGTGTAAGTGTTTTGTCTCCCATTGTACATTGTTGACATGTCAAACTACTAGGGACTTCCTAGCAACATATGACAAAAACTCATAGGCAATATGTCACAAACAACTTTATCCCTGTACTGACCAATTTGAAATTCAACAATAGCTTGTTCACTCACCACAATGGATTGATTTTCACTAACCCAAGACACTTTGTATGGGCTTTCCCTAGGTACTCTTTTCAAATTTAATTTTTCCACCATATCACTAGATACCATGTTATTAGTGAATCCAGAATCAAATATTACCTTGCATACCTTATTTTTGCATCTGCAAGTTGTCCTAAACAATGCTCTTCTTTGAATTAGCTCTCTCTCCATGGATGTTTTCAAGATTTGTCTTTTCATCATCAAGCTTTCAGCTACTTCAAGAGCAACATGAAGACTATTGGAGTTTGAACTTTCAACTTCATCCTCTTGAACAATTTTTGCTCTCCTTTCATTCTTTCTTTCTCCTCCACTTGATGTTGAACCAAATTTCTTAGGGAATTTCCAAGAAGGATGACCATACTCTTGGAAATTATAACACCTCCTTGCAAAAAATTTAGGATTTCTTCAACCACCAAATTTTCCCCTTGTGCCTCTATAACCACCTCTAAAATCTGCAACTTGCTCATCTCTTTTGTTTGTCTCTTCTTGATTCTCATTTGTTTTCCTTGGTGTAGAGAAAGATCCTCTTCCTCTTGTTGTGTTGCCTCTTCCTCTAACAATATTCTCTTGTCTTCTTTTTACTTTCTCTTCAACCTTCGGTGTCATTTGATAACTTTTATCAATAGATTTGCACCCTGCTAAATGCAATATTCATCAACCTACTAAAACATGGAAACCTCCTTCAGATGTGGGTGATCTGAGCGAAGAAGGAATCTCCAGAGTGAGCTGGTTCTCCGAATGATTAATCCTATTCTAAATAACTTATGGGAAAAGGGATGGAAGGATGGACTGAAACAAACTTGAATCTAACTGATGATGAACATAAAGTTATGAAATTCAAACACTAACACTCACAACAACTTTCCTATCACAATGAATCTCACAATCCCACTGGCACATAATCTCATAAGTATTTTGCATGAAGATTCCTAAATGAAATACAACAGGCAATCTGAAACTATGCAATTCTAAAACAACCTACAACAACAAGACATGAAAGGATTCTGCTTTGAACCACAAAAACATCAAATTGCTATTATAAAACTAGGATAGAAATGAGAAGGAGAATACTACTGCTTTATTAAAACTGAAAGAGTGAATAATTTTGAACTGAGTACAAAAGGTTCACAAGGTCAAGATGTGTATGAGTAGGAACTAAAATTTGAACTGAGAAGGACAATTAAAAAGACTAAGTCTTTTGAAAGACATAACTCTCAAGAAACCCTAATCTGAGCTTAGGAAGAAGCTCAAGGAAAAAAGCCTCAGACTGTCTCAAAAAATTGCATAAAAGCAGAAAAAAGCATAGTGCTTTTATGATCAAACTGTCAAGCCTCTAAAAATAGGCTGAATCTGCTTTAAAATACAGAAAAACACCTTATCTCTCCAAGATAAGACTCAAATTCGACCAAAAGGAAAAGTCAACAATGAATCTGCTAAAAATAGCAAGAAATCATAAAACAATTTATAAAAGATTGCTTTACGATTCTGCTTTACAAGATTGCAGATTTTACAATTTGCCTACTTTTTGCAATTAAAGATTATAAAATCTTTTGCAAAAAGAAAACGCCTTATTTCTCCATGACAATGCTTTTGATTTTCTCCGAAAATGTAAAATAATACATATCCCACTACCATCAATACATCTCCAATTGAGTTTTCTAAAATCTAATTAAACCAAAACCCTGGAGATAGTAAAATCACCCTAGGTCATAACAATTCCAACGCCCGCTTACCCTCATTTTTTCCTCTGAAGCAAAACCGATATATTCAAGTCCCCGTTTCCGCCAGGAACCAAGAAGAATAAGTCATAGAAGACCTAACACCGCGTGACCCTAGGCACATAATTTTGATACCCTCGAAATACATTAAACTTTGAGGACTTTTGAATAAAATAGCAGTGTAGAGAGATTATCACATTTGAATTTCCCCCCCATATTGCTTTGACCCGGAATATTCCGTTGCGTGATAAAGGTTAGAGCTGACAGGGGCATGAAAAGATACCAGGCCTAACGTGATTCTAGGTACATGACTGATCACCGCCAGGAAAATGAGCTGCGCGACCGCCACCATGATTGACCTCGAATCTGAGCTCATGTGCCTTGACAACTTCATCATGCTCTTCAGTAGTCGAGCTTCTTCAATTGGTAAGCTCAATTTTTTAGTATTGAAGTTCTCTTACTCCATTCTAAAGCAAGAACGATCACCATGGCCACGACTTGCCCACTTTTCTGACTTTCTTTTACTTTTCCATGCTTTGCTCTTCTTGGCCGTTATGAACTCGAACTCGACCTTTTTCTGGAAAAACTCCATGAGGGAGCTTGCTTGAGGGTAATTGTCTCCTTCTATTGTCATAGGGTAAGCTAGCTTCTATGGTTTTTATTTTGCTCATTCTAGCCTTGAGGCTGTGGCTAGCACAGCCTCTAATACCTCTGCTTGTATTTTTCTGTGTTCATTTCTACTACTTATGTGCTATATTTCCACTATGAGAGCTCAGCTGCCATTTAAGATCTCAAACTCTTGGTCTCTGGAAGCTCTGTGGAGCTCTTGGTTGCGGCTAGGGTGCTCGAACATAGATATGGACTGGTAATCTTTTGCCTTAAGCACGTATTTATTCTTCACTCTTCAAAAACCTAAAGAGTCCCTCTTTTATTTATGAATTTCTGGCCATGTTCAGGCCACACTAGATGTGTATCATAGAAAGCATTATCTTAGAGGTTTTGGGCTCGACCCAAAACAAGAAACTCACCCTCTTGTAAATTTAAGAACATACCCACATATGGGTATCATGAGAATTTGAACAAAGCTATATTTTCCTTATTTTGAAGCTCGACCCACCACAGAAAATTCGCATTTTATGCTTTTGCTATTTTATATAAAAACCCCATATGGGTTATCACCGCAACTGTATTTTTTGTATTTTAAATGCAAACCTCGAATGTGGGTACTCTGTATATCCATTTGCATTTAGTTTAAAAGCTCGGACCATGATGGCTGGTGACATTCATTGATATTCCTGTAGCTTTCCTATTAAACTCTTCATGGCAGATTAGGAACTATAATATTCTGGATTGTATTTTCAAACCCCACTGTGGGCTTTCCTAAAAATGAAGAAAAATGCTTCTTGAAGACTGGGCTCGAAATGTCTTTTTATTTCTGCATTAGTAAAACACATTTCTGAAACCCTCACCATATGAGGTTGGTTGTAATATGGAGAGGCTATATATTTCAATACTTTGTATAAAATTGGGCTTCTTTATCATTCGAATTCCCTACTTTTAGCATGCTTCTGTATTTGTCTCTTCATGAAAAAAATGAAACATTGATTCATGAAATTCTGGAAATGTATCCTTTGTTTGTATTACAGCCATAGGAATTCATTCGTAATATGCAGGATTGAGCACTATAAATGCGAACCCCAATGTGGGTGCATGAAAAGAAACAAGAACCATATATTTTGACTTCTTTGCACAACCCTAGCTCCCTTTGGCTTTCGAATTTTCAATAACCAGCACACAGATATCTAGAAAATTAAAACAATTTGTGTCATTCCATGACACAGGTATACCAGAATACTGCTCCATGTTGTTTTCTTCACACACATAATTTTTTTTGGATTCCTTCATTCCACCATACAATAACTCTTGCTTTTTCTCTTGGACTTTATGTAGAACTTTAACTGAACATAGTAGTTCTTTGGACTACATCTACTCATCTGTTCCTATGCATAACTAACACCTCAGAAACACCCTCTAGAATGAAACTGTTATCATTTCATGTCATTCTGGATCAATCATTTCTCACCTTGTGATTCTTAAAGCTGTATTTACTTATCAATCAATTGGAACTGGTTATTCATTTGTCACCTAAATGCACTGTTTGTTTTTCGTACTGTTGAGCTTCAACATGGTACTCTTCATGCATTTTTATGTTCCACTTAACAAACTGTTATTTAAATCCGCTCTCTTTCATGATGAAAATAAAAACAAAACTCTCCATTAAGGCATAATGTATGCCTGTTCACTGTTGTTGACTATGAAAAGAACACTGATGAACTGTAGCTTGCATGGCATATACAATCATGATGAACAAATAACACAGAATCATGAACTTATACAACAATGTTTGATATAAATGTACTCAGCTGAATTAATTGAGCGAATTAAACTCACTATTCACCTGTAGCCTTCAGAAAACATTAACCTGATCATTATGAATGCATAGTTGGTTTAATAGCTTGATAGATAATTTTGTTTACCCTTTGAGTTGTATCTGATTTCTTTGATGAATATGATGATGTAATCTTTAAATCAGACCCATTTATAATGAATAGGGCTGCATGCCGAGCTCTACCCTTGTGGGAGCCCATTTTTCTCCACATGCTTGGTTTTTGAATAATGATCAACATCATGATTTTACCTATACCTGCATAAAGAAACAAACAATGTTAGCATAAAAAAAAGAATATGATGATCATGTTGATGTTTCTCCTTCAACTCATTTCCTCTATACTTCTTTGATTGCTTCAGTGTATGATTAATAGTAGGCTGTACTATTGTTGGTGACTCATATAGGTTTCTTCATAATCGGAGCCACTGACATCCCCTCTTTTCTCTTACAGGTTGATGAAACTCGAGGAGACAAAGGTGCACCATTCATTGTCAACCATCAGCCAAAACAAGCAATGATGATTATGTTGTTTACTTATGTGATTTTCCTTTTGCATCTCCAATAGTGTAGTGTACTATTAATGGTGCATTGTGATAGTCTCATCCACGACTTGTGTGGATATTTGATTTCATCTTTTATACTTTTCATTTTGAAAAGAAAAATCCATTTAAATGCAATGTTGTAATATCATTCTGATTCTTGCAATCAAATGAAACTATGTAAATATGAATCCTTTCATGAAATGAACGAAAGCATTTAAAATGATCTATTATTTATATGCTCAATTTTGTACCTCATTTAATTCTGGAACATCTGAATAGCATTCTGAAATTCCATTTCTTCTTTTAAATGCACAACTGTCACTTGATGATAAAAGATGCAAATGACACTTAAACTCAATCTGTAATTTCACTTTAAGATGAAACAATGTTTAGCCAGCTCCACCAATCGAGCTGTGGCAAAAAATTGGTAACATTTTGGCGATTTCCGCTAAATGCTTGCCTGCTAAGCATAGATCAGTGGCCTTAAAACAATTCATTGGGCACAGAGTCAATTCTTCCCCTTCTTGAAACTCAGAAACTTGAACAACAACACTCCAAATAGCAGCAGAAGAAAACAAAACTGAACTGAAAGCAAACTAACAGGCCCTGATGGCCAACAGAACATGCGCAACAACGCTTAGGGAAAGAAAAACTAGTGAAAGTAAATGTACAAAAACATAGTTATTTGCAAACTACTCTACTTAACCTACTCTAACTAGCTAAAGTACCTAGTCAAACAAAACCATTCATAGGTTGGGTGAAATAACACCCCTTTTAATCATCAACTAACGCATTACATGATTATGTATCGCTAAGAAAACATGAAACACAAGTAGATGTTCAATAGACTGTTGCAGCGTTTCATAAAAAATGCAAAGAAACCTACTTGCACTTCAAAAATGATCATGCACATCGCTGCCATGAACTGGGAAAGTGAGATGAACTTGATCACCTTTAGCTACAATTCCAAAAACAACCTCTTGTTTGATTACATCCTCATACTTGGGTACAAACATGACCTCTGGTACTTCAGTAGCCTCCGAACCAGTTGAGCATTTGATGGGGCAGCCTCTTGAAATGACAAAGGTTGAATTTCTATTATTGACCTTCTCATGAAGATTTTGAAGAGTAGTATCTAATCTTTGCTCTTGTTCAACCTGAACAATGCTTGCATGCAACTCAATCTCCTGAATACTTGATCAAAATTTTCCTTTTCAATGGAGGAAGGAAAATGTCCAAACAATGAGACAGCCTCTTCTTTCATGCTTTCTATCAATGTGACAACCTCTGGCTCTTTCCTACACCAGAAAGGAAGCTACTCATAATCTTCATTATTACTCAAAGAAAGACACTCCAAATCAACCTTGTCTTCCTCAACCTCATGTTGCTGACTTATGACCAAATCTATGCTTTCCTCATCACGCTCAACAAAATATGGAAGATCGTCACATGAAGCTATGCAATCATGACTCACCTCACCCTTTTCCACCTCTTTAGGTAGTTGTCCTGATTCTTGAACCTGCAACTCGACAACTAATTGCTTCTGACTTTCAAGCTCTTCCTTATCACTGTACCAGCTACATACTTCAAAGTAATTGTCGATATCTCACTGTTTTACTTGGTCATTGCTCCCTAAAATATGCTCTTGGCCTTGATTTGTAGCTACTGCGGATGTGAGCATGCTTTCCTCAACTTGGTTCACAAAAGAATGCAGCTCATTGGTGAGAACATTCAAAGATTCCTCAGGAGAGAAAGGTTTTACTCCCATTCAATCTACTTTCTACAAATGATAAAATTTTGCCAAAATTTTGAATGCAACGGGTTTTACCCTTTACAAGCTCCTGGAGTGAGAGTAAAATCTATTTTGGTGGAGGGGTTTCACTCATGGATTCTTGAGGTCAAAGAAATCTAGAGAGTGCCTTGCGCTTTCTGCCCAATGAAAGGCTAGCGCTCCAGGGGGCTAATCAGGGAGGATTTTTAGATGGGGCTATAATTATAGGCTTTCCCTCAAGCTTGGGGAACAAAGCTTTTAGAAATGTGTGGGATTTTGGGGTTTTTAAGAGGTTGGTCCAAGGAGTTTAAAGATCTATCCTGCCTAAAACTTGGTATTTCGACTTTAGATATGCTAGGAAGCTCACATTGTGTAAAGCTTGGAAATTGATGCTTACCAAACTTCTCCCGAATAGGATGTTCCAAAATGGCAGGAGCTATTTGGGCTTCATGCCTTTGAAACTAGGCAAGCAGAAGCTTTGTTTGTGTAGCTGCTTCCCTCTCCAAATCCTCCTCAAATTGTGTTATTTGGATTTCTAATTCCTGCTCATAAAGATAGGCTTCATAAGCTAGCTCCTCCTGGTGCTGACTATACTCATGCTGCTTCTTGATCTCCTCGAGCTGACTCATGTAATCAAGTTGCGTGCTCTTTATGCTTGCAATCTCCCCCTACTGATCTATTTCATTCATTTGTTTTTCATAGTTCAGCCTTATATCTCTGAAGCTCAAGTCTTGAATCTCTCAGGACTAATTTTGGACATATGAGGGCTGAGATGAAAAATGTGCAGGAGTGGGTGGGTGGCAACTATATTGGGCATGTTGATTTTGAGAAGCCGTGAGATTGAAACCAACAGAATGATTATACTGGTATAGCTAATATGGGGATGAACAAGTGGGGCTCTCCTGATATGTCCGATGATAAGATGCATGGCCATGAAATATTGACATATCTATTCATTCATAAGCTGGAAAACAAAGCAAAGTTATGCTTTTTAAACAAACCAGCACTTGATCTGCATGCAAAAAATGAGAACGGAGTTGCCAGGTATATGTAAATACCTCCAAAAGGTTGAATAAAATCACTGCATACACCAAACAACTTTAAAACATCAAAAAATTCTCTGAAATTGATTTTTAGAGTCCCACTGGGTGTGCCAAAAACTATTATCAATAGATTTGCACCCTGCTAAATGCAATATTCAGCAACCTACTAAAACATGGAAACCTCCTTCAGATGTGGGTGATCTGAGTGAAGAAGGAATCTCCAGAGCGAGTTGGTTCTCCGAATGATTAATCCTATTCAAAAAAGGGATAAAAGGATGGAGTGAAAAAAACTTGAATCTAACTGATGATGAACATAAAGTTATGAAATTCAAACACTAACACTCACAACAACTTTCCTATCACAATGAATCTCACAATCCCACTGGCACATAATCTCATCAGTATTTTGCATGAAGATTCCTAAATGAAATACCATAGGCAATATGAAACTATGCAATTCTAAAACAACCTACAACAACAAGACATGAAAGGATTCTGCTTTGAACCACAAAAACATCAAATTGCTATTATAAAACTGGGACAGAAATGAGAAGGAGAATACTACTGCTTTATTAAAACTGAAAGAGTGAATAATTTTGAACTGAGTACAAAAGGTTCACAAGCTCAATATGTGTATGAGCAGGAACTTAAATCTGAACTGAGAAGGACAGCTAAAAAGACTGTGTCTTTTGAAAGACATAACTCTCAAGAAACCCTAATCTGAGCTTAGGAAGAAGCTCAAGGAAAAAAGCCTTTGACTGTCTCAAAAAACTGCATAAAAGTAGAAAAAATCATACTACTTTTATGATCAAACTGTCAAGCCTCTAAAAATAGGTTGAATCTACTTTAAAATCTAGAAAAAACACCTTATCTCTCCAAGATAAGACTCAAATTTGACCAAAAGTAAAAGTCAACAATGAATCTGCTAAAAATAGCAAGAAATCATAAAACAATTTATAAAAGATTGCTTTACGATTCTGCTTTACAAGATTGCAGATTTTACAATTTGCCTATTTTTTGCAATTAAAGATTATAAAATCTTTTGCAAAAAGAAAACACCTTATTTCTCCATGACAATGCTTTGATTTTCTCAAAAAATCATAAAAATATTAATACATATCCCTCTCATCAATATCTCCAATTGATTTTTATAAAATCAATTAAAACCAAAAACCCTAAGGAGATAGTAATTAAAATCACCCCTAGGTCATAAAAATTCAACACCCATACCCCTCATTTTCCTCTCAAAGCAAAACAAAATATATTCAAGTCCCCACATTTCACTAAGGCAAAAGAATAAGTCATGAAGACCTAACACATCGACCTAGTCACATAATTTCGGCCACCCTCAAATACATTAAACTTCAGAATTTGAATAAAATATGATGCAAAGATTATCCCATTCAAATTTCCCCATGTTCTTTGACCGAATATTCCAGATAATGATAAGGTTGGCTCGAATAAGGGCATGATAAAAAGATGCCAAACCCTAACAATGATTCATTTTGCAAATGATCACCTTGAGGAAAATGACCTCTGCTTGAGAGCACACCACCATGATTGACCTCAAATACGAGCTCGTGTTTCTTGACAACTTCATCATGCTCTTCAGTAGTCGAGCTTCTTCAATGGGTAAGCTTAGTTTTTTAGTATTGAAGTTCTTTTACTCCATTCTAAAGCAAGAATGATCACCATGGCCGTGGCCTGTCCACTTTTCTGACTTTCTTTTACCTTTCCGTGCTTTTCTCTTCTTGGCCGTTATGAGCTCGAACTCGGCCTTTGTCTGGAAAAACTCCATGAGGGAGCTTGCTCGAGGGTAATTGTCTCCTTCTACTGTCATAGGGTAAGCTAGCTTCTATGGTTTTTATTTTGCTCATTTTGGCCTTGAGGCCGCAACTAGCACAACCTCTAATACCTCTGCTTGTATTTTTCCGTGTTCATTTCTACTACTTCTGTGCTCTATTTCCACTATGAGAGCTCGACTGCCATTTAAGATCTCAAACTCTTGGTCACGGGTAGGGTGTTCGAACATAGATATGGACTGGTAATATTTTGCCTTAAGCACGTATTTCTTCTTCACTCTTCAAAAACCTAAAGAGTCCCTCTTTTATTTATGAATTTCTGGCAATGTTTAGGCCGTACCAAATGCGTATCATAGAAAGCATTATCTTAGAGGATTTGGGCTCGACCCAAAACAAGAAACTCACCCTCTTGTAAATTTAAGAACATACCCGCATATGGGTATCATGAGAATTTGAACAAAGCTGTATTTTCCTTATTTTGAAGCTCGACCCACCATAGAAAATTTGCATTTTATGCTTTTGCTATTTTATGTAAAAACCCCATATGGGTTATCACCGCAACTGTATTTTCTATATTTTAAATGCAAACCTCGAATGTGGGTACTCTGTATATCCATTTGCATTTAGTTTAAAAGCTCGGCCCATGATGGCTGGTGGCATTCATTGATATTCCTGTAGCTTTCCTATTAAACTCTTCATGGCAGACTAGGAATTATAATATTCTGGATTGTATTTTCAAACCCCACTATGGGCTTTCCTAAAAATGAAGAAAAATGCTTCTTGAAGACTGGGCTCGAAATGTCTTTTTATTTCTGCATTCGTGAAACACATTTCTAAAACCCTCACCTTATGAGGTTGGTTGTAATATGGAGAGGCTGTATATTTCAATACTTTGTATAAAACTGGGCTCCTTTATCATTCGAATTCCCTACTTTTAGCATGCTTCTGTATTTGTCTCTTCATGAAAAAAATGAAACATAGATTCATGAAATTCTAGAAATGTATCCTTTGTTTGTATTATAGCCATAGGAATTCATTCGTAATATGCAGGATTGAGCACTATAAATGCGAACCCCAATGTGGGTGCATGAAAAGAAACAAGAACCATATATTTTGACTTCTTTGCACAACCCTAGCTCCCTTTGGCTTTCGAATTTTCAATAACCAACACACAGATATCTAGAAAATTAGAACAATTTGTGTCATTCCATGACATAGGTATACCAGACTACTACTCCATGTTGTTTTCTTCACACACAAAAATGTTTTTGGATTCCTTCATTCCACCATACATCAACTCTTGCTTTCTGTCTTGGACTTTATGTAGAACTTTAACTGAACATAGTAGTTCTTTGGACTACATCTACTCATCTGTTCTTATGCATAACTAACACCTCAGAAATGCCCTCTAGAATGAAACTGTTATCATTTCATGTCATTCTGGATCAATCATTTCTCACCTTGTGATTCTTAAAGTTGTATTTACTTATCAATCAACTGGAACTGGTTATTCATTTGTCACCTGAATGCACTGTCTGTCTTTCGTACTCTTGAGCTTCAACATGGTACTCTTCATGCATTTTTATGTTCCACTTAACAAACCGTTCTTTAAATATGTTGTCTTTCATGATGAAAATCAAAACAAAACTCTCCATTAAGGCATAATGTATGCCTGTTCACTGTCCTTGACTATGAAAAGAACAATGATGAATTGTAGCTTGCATGGCATATACAATCATGATGAACAAATAACATAGAATAGTGAACTTATACACCAATGTTTGATATAAATGTACTCAGCTGAATTAATTGAGCGAATTAAACTCACTATTCACCTGTAGCCTTCATAAAACATTAACCTGATCGTTATGAATGCATAGTTGGTTTAATAGCTTGATAGATAATTTTGTTTACCCTTTGAGTTGTATCTCATTTCTTTTGATGAATATGATGATGTAATCTTTAAATCAGACCCATTTATAATGAATAGGGCAGCATGCCAAGCTCTACCCTTGTGGGAGCCCGTTTTTCTCCACATGCTTGGTTTTCGAATAATGATCAACATCATGATTTTACCTATACCTGCATAAAGAAACAAACAATGTTAGCATACAAAATAGAATATGATGATCATGTTGATGTTTCTCCTTCAACTCATTTCCTCTGTACTTCTTTGATTGCTTCAGTGTATGATTAATAGTAGGCTGCACTATTGTTGGTGACTCATATAGGTTTCTTCATAATCGGAGCCACTGACATCCCCTCTTTTCTCTTACAGGTCGATGAAACTCGAGGAGACAAAGGTGCACCATTCATCGTCAACCATTGGCCAAAACAGGCAATGATGATTATGTCGTTTACTTATGTGATTTTCCTTTTGCATCTCCAATAGTGTAGTGTACTATTAATGGTGCATTGTGATAGTCTCATCCACGACTTGTGTGGATATTTGATTTCATCTTTTATACTTTTCATTTTGAAAAGAAAAATCCATTTAAATGCAATGTTGTAATATCATTCTGATTCTTGCAATCAAATGAAACTATGTAAATATGAATCCTTTCATGAAATGAACGAAAGCATTTAAAATGCTCTATTATTTATATGCTCAATTCTATACCTCATTTAATTCTGGAACATCTGAATAGCATTCTGAAATTCCATTTCTTCTTTTAAATGCACAACTGTCACTTGATGATAAAATATGCAAACGACACTTAAACTCAATCTATAATTTCACTTTAAGATGAAACAATGTTCAACTAGCTCTACCAATCGAGTTGTGGTGAAAAATTTGTAACAATAACATTCTTCTACACTCCTTGGAGGTGTCAAAGACAATTCATCTTTTATGTTCAATCTCAAACCACCCAAGTACCTAGCAATTTTCTCATCCTCATTCTCATTATGGTTAGATCTCATACTTAATTTGTAAAACTCTTTAGTGTATGCTTTTACATCTATTTCCTTTTTCCTTAAACTTTGTAACCTCTTAAACATTTGAATTGAATAATCAGAAGGGAGAAATTTACCTTTCAGTTTAGCCACCATCTTGTCCCATGATACAATTTTGGATTTTCCTTGCTTCCTTCTTTTTGATTGTAGATAATTCCACCAAAAAAGTGCATAAACTTTTAGCTTTTTTTTTGCAATCTTGACACTCTGTTCCTTGGGAATGTCCTCACACTCAAAATAATTGTCCAAAGATGCTATCCAATCTAACAACTCTTCTTCATTCAAATTTCCTACAAAATTTTGAACATCAATTTTCACCTTATACTTGTCACCTTTGATTGCCTTCAACAATTTGGCCATTCTCTGATCTTCTGGATCAAGTTCTTCCTCAACATCTTCAAACTCTTCTTCATCTTCATCATCTGAATCACTTCTTTCAACTTCTTCTCTTCTCTTGTTTGTCTCTAAGGCTGCCAATATCTCTTTCAATTCTTGGATCTCTCTAATATACTGACTCTTCAAGTCATTCATATCCTTTGACATATTCTTTCCTTTTGGAGGCATCTTCACAATCTTGCCTCTTCACCTTCCAATCTTTCTTTCACAAATTTCAATCTCTTTCCATAGATATCTCGTACCTTCACTCTGATACCACTTGATAGAAACTAGGGGAGGTCTTGTAACACACTTAACACAATATCAACCAACAACAACAATTTCCAAATCATAGTCTCTCAAAAATCTCTTTATCTCATCAAATTCACTCAATTCCTTGTAGCACTGGAAACTGACTCAATCGGGTACAACTTCTTGATGAGATTCATTTAGACCAAGACCTAAACCTTTTCAAAGACCCATCATGGCACACGATATTCTATCAACAAACCACCATAGGTTACTTTGCAACAATTTTTCCAAAACCTGATTTCTACGCCAACTAGGCCTCAAATTAGGCCTCTTTTACAAAGGACATTGTCTTAAAACTTTTCCAAAACCTCCAAACTCATGTGGGAAGCAATTTAAAGGTCTTCAAACCATATAATCCACAATTTATTCTCATACATCCACCCTCCAAGGTTCCTAATCTCAAAACCCTCTTTTATAGCCAACAACCTAGGGCTTATTGAAAAACACACATCCTACCCTCACACAATCTTGTCAACACTTCAAAAAGGTCTAAAACCCCCTGCACATACTCAATTCAGCATAAAAAAATTCTGCCCCAACTCTTTTCATACTTTACCAACACAAAACCTCATGATCTCGCATGGAAAACTCCACTCTCCAACCTAGGGCTTCATGCCCAACACACTTTTAGATCTCCCCTGCACTCTCTCAAAACTCCCTCAACTTTTTATTAATGTTTCAAACCCACTCCTTAAGTTACGGTGGTCACAATGTTTAGAATGGGTCAATTTTCCATTTTTTGTGACTTACAAACCATTAATTTTGCACAACAGACCCGGTCTAAGAGATTTAGCAATAAAATGTAAAAAACTTTATGAAAAGCCTCATGAATGGATTCAAATGAAAGGTGAAACAATCAAATATTCAATCCTAAACAATTTGAATCAATAAGTTGTACGATATGTACAATGGCCCTGCAATCTCAAAAAATACAGAAAATGAAGGAAAAACAATGCTTTATTTTATTGAAATCTTTTACAATCTTCACAACCACCCTTCCAATGAGTTTCACATCTCATTTACACCTTTTCCCACCGAAATCCAACTGTTCCAACTTCCTCAATTGAATTTTAAAATGACTTGATTGTTGAACTTCCATAAAAATGCAATTTTGCAACTTTTTATGTTTAACAACATTTTGCAACAATTTGCAATTTTGCAATATCAACACAATTGACCCCCTAATCACCTAATATCCATTAATTATGACCTATTACAATATCAAATGGTCTCAATGACCTTATTCAGTGCATTTTCCTCAAATTCCTAAAGCCTACTCTTCAATAACCTAAATTGACAAAAATATTTCAATGGTGCCCCTACACCAAAATCACAAAGTGGTATGGAATGGTAGAGAAAATGTTCAAAGGAAATTTATTCCAATGGATTATGAGTTGTATTTTCTTAAGAAAATGCAAGGGTTGAAGCAAGGAACAAAAACGGTGAAAGAATATACAAAGGAGTTTCACAGGATCTTGATTAGAATGAGACATGTTGAAGCAACTAAGGAGAAGGTTGCAAGATAAATTAATGGTTTAAGGCTGAGCATACAAGAGGAGATGAATTTGGTGAGATTTTAGACAATGGAAGATGCATATCAAATTTCCTTAAAAATTGAGGAAAGAATGAATAAAATGTATGAAAGTAAGCAAAGAGGAAGAGGCTATGAAAAGGAGGTTGAAGGAAGAACATATGGAGCAGGAAATAATCAAAAAAATTAAAAAAATGAAGACCAAGGTAGTAGCAAACAACATAGGAATGAGGATTCTTATGGGCCAAGAGAAAAAAATCCAAGAGGTAGAGGAAGGTCAAGTAGAGGTTTTGGAAGAGAAACCTTTTGAGAAACTTGTTTTAAGGGCGGAGAAGAAGGTCATAGGGAATATGATTGTCCTTATGAAGAGGAAAGACCAAGAAGAAGAACTAAAAATCAAAATAAAGCAACAAACGTAAATGCGGAAGATGCACACTCAACACATTCAGAAGAAGTGAAAGATGGTGAAAATTTAATGGCAAGGAGAACTCTCTTGAATGAAGATGATAAATCCATACAAAGAAAAAGTTTATTTAGAACAAGATGCAAGTGCAAGAACAAGGTATGTAATGTCATCATAGATGGAGATATTACAGAAAATCTCATTTTCGAAGAGATGGTGAGAAAATTGTAACTAGAGCGAAGAAGGCATTTGCATCCATATAGGATAGCATGGCTACAAGATGATAGAAATTTTTTTATCAGAGAATAAATTTTGGTAAATATTAAAATAGAAGGTTATAGAGATGAAATTTTATGTGATATTATTCCTATGAATGTCTCTCTTATTTTTTTAGGAAGGCCTTGGCAATTTGACAGGAAGGCGACGCACGATGGTTATTCCAACACATACATGTTGATGAAGGATAGAGTGAAACACAAATTGAAGCCATTGAAAGAAGAAATGGGTAAGGTTTGCAGCAATGAAAGGTCTTGTTTGATTGATGAAATTAGAATTTTAGATGGTATGAAGTAACAATATGTTGGTTTTGTTAATACTAACCATGATGAAGATGAGAAAGGTGATTTGTTGACTCAGATTGAAGCAAAGATATCAAGTGGAATGAAGGTAGCAACATAGGGTAAGGTAAGATATGATTTTATTGTTTCCTTGGATGAGAAAGAGAGTGAAGGAATAGATAAGTTTGTTGCAACAAAAAATAATTTTGATAAAGTTGAATTGGAAGAGTGGAGTGTGAAGGTTAATGAAGAGTTTTTTGAAGAATCCTTGCTTGAGAACAGTGGAGGTGATTTT
>VDFB02190120.1:0-18311 GCA_007258455.2 Sequoia sempervirens
AACAACTAATTATCTCCAACTTTATTGCTACCATTTGTAGGTTTTGCACAAGTTTTTCAACAAATCTGAGGGCAAAGTTGCATAACAAGAAGAAGGAGAGCAAGAGAAAGAATCAACCATAATGGGGAGTGTTTTTTTTTATGTTTTGCATTTTTTATTCTCTCCATTATTTGTTTTCTCTTGTTTGGATGAGGTTTTATAGCTTAAAAGTGTTAATTTGTCACTTTGTCTATGTTATTTGATTTCTTAACCCCATCTCACATTTGGTGAACCCGTATGAATCACTTTATATTTTTAATGAAAGTGGTTTTATTTTTCATTGTTTTTCTGAGGATCCTGACCAAAAGAGTCCCTACGGAATCCGATAAATCTTCTTTTGAGCAGGAAAAGGAAATGGACGCATCAAATCTTTTAAAATGTTTATGGGTTTTGTGGGAACTAGTTCCTGACTTTCCGAGGACTTTAAATGGTTTGAAATTTTGTTAAAGATTTAGAGAAAAGTTAATAGTCATTTACTGATCATAACTTTTAAGATTTAGTTAAAATCTGATTTTTCTTTGAACATAATACTTTGTTGTGTAGGATTTTAGAAAAAAATGTTTTTACTAGGTTTGAAGGTCTATGTCTTAGCTTTCCATAGATATTTATGATTTAAATTTTTGTTTAGTTTTGTGAAAGTTATCACTCTTTTAGTTTGCTATTTGCATTCAAGTTTTTTTTTGGTTTACTAATTTTTTGTTTGTAGCATGTGGCTTTGGAGTGGAGCTCCCAAAAATTGCTTCTTTTGAAGCAACAAAAAAATTGAGCTTTCTCGTTGGTCCAAGACATTTATAAAACTACTAATTTGTGGTTTTGCAGCTCCATTAGTCGAAGACTCATTTCTTAAACAATGTGTTTGTGATTTCTAGTTTAGGAACACTTGTTTTGGTGCATTAAAATGAACATGTGCTTGATTATGTCTGACTGTGCTTGAAGGTGGTGGGTGATTATGCTCTCACTTTGTGAAAACTAGGTGATCAAAAAACCAGACCCACCTTATTTTTTGTCACCTTCACAACCTAATAATTGAAATATCCTCTCCCCTTGCACTTTTGAGCGATTCTGGGTGTAAGAGAAACGGTTATTATTTCTAGAAATGGGTCTGCCTTAAGGAAAAAGTACTCACCTTAAGGGACGACCCAATCGGTAACAGGCTAAAGCCAAGCCACTTCCAGCCGGGATATAAAATGGGTGCTTGAGGAAAGTTCAAGTACCACGAGTGCGGATGTGTCACACGGACGAAGTAGTACTCCCATAAACCCTGTTGAGCATAACCTCTTTAGGCTGGAGTGCCACCTAATTGGTGATTAATCTCTCACCCCATGTGTGGCCACTCAAACGGATGCCCTAACTAAACACCTATTGTTTTAGAAGCCAACCATTTTCAGTCGTTGCTTGGTATAGTGCAGGGTATAGTATCATGCCCGAAGATACTCACTACTGACTCCCTTGAGTAGAGATAACAGTTCTTGGGAAGCGATGACCCAAGAATCCAAAGTTGGTGTGCTCGAATGACGTTAATGAGCCGTGGAGGGGAGCCAATGCCACCAAACTTCTAAGCTATCCGCTTTCGAGAAGGAAAGGTGTTTAGCACCAATCCGGGGTATATTGGTGGGCTATATCAAGTATACAAACCCTTGGCCTATTAGGATTGTGCTTGTCTCATGTGCATTTGCATACACCAAAACATCGTGCTTGTCAAGTGTTTTATGGATTTTCAAACAATATACACAACATTCACAAATCTGGACACAAACAATTGACTTCAAACAAACATCACACCTAGTAACTTGCAACACCTTAAAACATTTCCAAAACCATCAACCAAACATGTCTAACTGCTATCCTCCATATTCATCCATGACCTATGAACGAAACCAAAGGATTAAATATCTTGACCATCGTTTGAAAGAGCTTGAAAAACAACTTGAATCCCAACATTTGAATGAAGTGATGCAATCATCTCATAAGCCTTTATCTTCATCCAAAACTACATCATCCAAGTTCAACATTCATGATTTTCTGCAAAGGCTAAATGAGAAACCTAAATCTAAATCCTCAAACACAAATGATCTTGAGCAATCCTACCATGTCATGCATTTATCTTCATCTCCCATAATTCAAAATAAACCTCATGAGTCTTCCACCCAAGTTAATGAATCTATTCAACCATCCTCTCCTATCATGCCATCTCCATCCAATGAGTCATTTCAATCTCTTAGTCCAAAGCATGCTAGCATAGACTCCCCTACAAATCAAGATCAAAGTATTCTTTCCATTCCATCTAATGATACCAAAAATTTCCAATGCTCTCCAATCTTTGAGCAAGATCCCATCTCTCAAGAACCTCACGATGATCCCCTTATCTCTTTTTGTTTCATTCAAGATGATTCTCTTCCATCTCAAGAGAAAAGTATCCTTCCAAGTCCTTCCACCTCATCTAATGAATCCATACCATCTCATGATTCCATCATATCCAATGATCAAGATATGCTTTCCACAAAACATCATGATTCCTTTCCTCGTCAAGATCAAGATATACCTCCATTCAAGGATACCCTTTCATTCCATGATGATGTTCATCCTTCTCATGATCAAGACATGCCTTTCATACCACTTTGTGATGATTCCATACCTAATAAAGAGCAAGCTACTCCATCTCCTACACCTCTTGATCCTTTTCCAAGTCAAGATCAAAGTACCCCATCATCCCCATGTCAAGATCCTATCACCCATCCTAATTCCCCTCATTATCACAATCCTCCACAAGAGTCTATCACCCTTATTCAAACTATCCATGAACCTCTTACCTATCAAATGGGTTCTCTCACTTTTATCCAAGCTGGTTTACTCGAAGATCTTGTTATTCCTTCCATATCACAACCACCTCACGATGGACTTGCATCTTGTTTCATAAATAATATATATCCCATTAGCAAACGAATGTGTCAAAGTATGAACTACAAATGCAAAGGATTAGGCATTCATGAACAAGGTATCCTAGAACCCCTTTATATCCAAGAAAATACATACTATCATGGCCTTGGTTATACACCTCACGCTCAAGACATTGGTATATATCGTAAGCCTAGATTCCATCAAAGTAAACCTATTTATCCTAGTCCATCAAACCTTTCATCTATCCTAGGTCCTTATCCTAGCCAATCAAACCTTCCATCTATCCTTGGTCCTTATCATCCAAACCCTAGTTCATCAACCCTTGCATCCATATTGGGGCCCTACATCCCTCCATCTCCTATTCATCAAGAACAACAAAGGCACACATCCTTGATGCCCTCTCATAATTCTACCTACATTAATACATCCATAAGACCTCCATATCATTCATCTCCATCCACCCATCCCATTGCTCTTGGAAGCAATTTGGGTGCCAAATGTCAAAAGCTTCCATATCAAAATCCACATGTATCAAAGGATCAACATGTCTCCTTGAAGAGCCATGCAAAAATAAAAGAAAATTTGATCCCAAGTCAAAAGAAAAATCCAAAAGGCCACAAAGGCCCATCAAGTCAAAGGAAAAAAATTCAAAGGCCACAAAGGCCCATAAATCAAGAAGAAAAATTTCAAAGGCCACAAAGGCCCATAAATCAAGAAGAAAAATTTCAAAGGCCACAAAGGCCCATAAAGCAAAAAGAAGAATCTCAAAGGCCACAAAGGCCCATGAATCAAAAATCAAAGTCAAAAGCCATGTGGATTCCTAAAAGTCTCGTAGAAGCAATAAAATCTAAATTGGCATCCAAATTTGCTAATCCAAAAGCTTCCTCCTATCGTCCATCTAATAACCTATCATCTTCCAAATTCATTTTTCCTCCATCACTCCACCACCCTTCAAGGTGTGTGCCGATGTTGATCTTTCCATCCTTTCCATCCTTTTCATTTATCCATCAACAAGCCTTCCAAACTCCTATCCATTATCCAACATCCATCCCCCATTATCCTCCTTTAATCCAAACCTTTGCATAATTCCTTAGCTTCTTCCATCGCACCATTTATCTACCAACGTTTATGAGTCTAATCCTTCTTGCCATGGTTTATTAGAGCACATATTAAAGGGATATTAGCTGTGAAACTTGATGCTTGAGTCCTTCCTCCATCTCCCTATCATGCATATATTACCTTTCATTTTCATTTATCCCTATCCATATCCTATCTTCCATATTCCTCTTGTACTCTACACTTGGGGGCAAGTTTCATCCATCCTTTAATTCATATCCATTATCCTCTTTATGTTCATCCTTTACCTTTCCACCTTTGATCTTGACAAGGTTAAGGATCTTCTTAAACATCGTATATCTTATCCTCTACACTTTATCCATATCTTATGTACCATATCCTTCACCATATCCATATTCCACCATCCTATCTTAATGCATCCTTTCTTCCCTTCCTTGGTCTTGATGAGGAATAGGAGAAAAATACTTAGGCATTGTGTCCATATCTTATCGATCTTGATCATCCTATTCATTATCCTTATCTTTGCATTCTTCCATTCCATATCTCCTAGCTTATCCAAATCCATGTCCCATTTCCTTCCTTTGTTCTTGATGAGATTAGGGGCAAAATTACAGATGTATGCTTTGGATTCCCTTTCATATCCTTAAGTGTTACCATTCCATCATAGTTCACATCCTTATCATTTATCCATGATTAAATTACCTCCATTGTTGGTCATCATGTTCCTTTGCAACCTTGAATCTTATCATGTGAATCATATTTGAGCCTAGCTATAAAACATTATCCAATCCTCATATTCTTTTGCCAATCAATCATAAACAATCATCAATCTTATCATACTTAGAGGAATCAGTGATCCTAAGTACTTATCATCATCATTCCTTATGGAATCGATCATTCCTGGCATCCAATCAGCGAACCATTATCATATTTTGACAAAGGATATGTTGCTTGTGTGACATGTTTTGCAGTGAATCTATCATTTTGATCTATCATTAATCCATGGTTGCATTACCTCTACTATGGAAGATCTTATTCCTTCAATCAGTCATATCACATTTCATTTCACTCCATCTTTAAATCTTGAAAAAATTCAAAACAAATCATAAAATGTCCTGAAAATAAATAAATAAATAAATAAAAAAATCATAAAATGTCCTGAAAAAATCCAAAAAAATCATAAAATGTCTTGAAGAAATAAAAAAAAAATCAAATATTCTAAAAATTCCAAAAAAATCAAAAATTCCAAAAAATAGTGACACTTTCAAATCACCACACAGCTTTGAACTTCAAAAAAATCAAAACATGCAAGTGTTGACAACTAAGCAAACATTATAACATATCTATCAACCCATCTTACAAACCCAACCGAACGCATAAACTGTAACAAGAATCAGTTCCACATCGAAGCATGATCCATGTTTGTTTGTTTATCTTTGATTGTTTTATGATTTTATCTTTGGTGACATGCCTTTTAGCTTCTCCAGGATGTCTTTGACTAGAGAGGCAAGGATGGGGCATGTTCATTTGTTTGTTTTTTGTGGATTATTTCTTATTCACAAGATGACTCATCTTAGGACATGGTTGTATAAAACCATCGAGGACCTATGAGTCTAATGTGGATGAGAGCATTCCTTGTGTGATATTGTCTTCCATGCAATAAGTATTCAGGTCATCTAAGGTTCTTATACCTAGATGCTTATATTTCATTACTCAATAAAAATGCAAACAGTATTCAGGTCATCTAGATGTTCATGTTATCTAGACGCTTATACTAGTTTGCGACATAATAAGCCCGATGATGATAAAATCACTTAAAAGGGTACAAGAGGCTTCATCACCTTCATTCTCTTCCATCTTGCATTTCATTTTCTTCATCTTTCTTGTCGCAGAGAAATCAATCAATTGCTTAACTCACTGATATATGTCTCTTGAATCAAATCTCAAATCAATCAACTTGCTTCTTGAAATTTCATGTCCCCTTAATCAATCAGTCAATCCATCATTGCAGTACCTTGTCTTGCATAAGCATAATTCTTGATCAACTTAATTAGCTCAATCAGCTTCATTAGCTCATCAACTTGGCTATACTGATCATTTCCATCAATTGTTCAGTTACGCCCATCAACTTTGCATTTTCTTCAAAATGTACATCACCGCTTTATCACTTGCACAATATCAGGTATCTAATCACTTTCTAGGCATCTATCAAGAGATTAATCTTCTTACAATCTATTTGATCAATATCTTGAGGGGACATATCATTCTTATCATAATCCTTACTAAAAGATATCCTTGGGGCATGTGTATCGGGTTGATCCAATATTTTTCTTTGAAACAATGTGACAATGCATTGTCTCAAGAGGCAAATGTAGACACTAAAAAATGTCCTAAGCTTTGAGTGTCATTTTTTTCTTCATCCTGGGTCCTTAGATGAATTGAATAATTTTGGTTATTCAATCATGTTTGATCATATTCCTCTATTAATTAAATATTTTTTTAATAATTATTTTGAAATTAATTCACTTTCTATCTTTATTCTATCTTGATCAATTAAATAAACTAATTGTGTCACTAATTTCTCCTCTTCTTCAATAGTTAAGTAAATTATTATTTTATTTAATTATTTTGTCACCTTTCATCTATAGTTAAATAATTACCATTAATTATTTATCTATTCACATGGTCCTTTAATTCTTCTATAGTTAAATAATTATTAAATTATTTAACTATCTCATACCACCTCCTGTTAAATAATTAATCTAAATTAATTGTTGGGATATTTTCATCTCCATTTAATTAGAATTGATAAATTTAATTAAATGCTCCTCTTTTCAGTTTCTCTAAATAAATAATTTGGATAAATATTTATTTTCCATTCCACTTGTCATTTTCCTCTATTTTGAATAAATTATTTATGCACCTCCACCTAGTCAAAGATGCTCTGTCATAATCCCCTGTCATAAAATTCATTTCTATCATAGCCTACATGTCTTGCATGTCTGTCATAGTTGTTAGACGTCATAGCCGTTGGCGTCATAGCTTTTCCATGCATGTATATTCTTAGTGCATCAATTCTGGACCGTTGATCTTGGCATTTTTTCTGAGACTTAATCTCAACCATCCATTTCGTAACATCCCTCTCATGCATTCCCATCCATTGATCTTGGAATCTTTCTAGAAAATTAATCTCAGCGTCCATTCAAAAGGTTGTCTATAAAAACTTTTCCAACCTTCCTTCTCCATTTTTCATTTTATGACTAATTGTCTCCAACTTTCTTGCTACCATTTCTAGGTTTTGCACAACTATTTCAACAAATTTGAGGGAAAATTTTTATAGCAAGAAGAAGAAGAGCAAGAGAAGGAATCGACTACAATATGAGGAGCGCTTTATTTTGTTTGTTTTCATTTTGATATCTCCATTTTGTTTGTATTCTCTTGTTGATGTGGTTTAAATAGCTTAGTGGTGTTGGTTGTCACTTTATCTATGCTATTTCTCTAACCCCATCTCACAGTAATAACTTTGATCCTTTCTTAGAAATGATAATTTCTTACCATTTTGAATCAACTCTTGGCTTATCTGAGTGTGACCATGCATATCATCTGATATATTCTTTGTCTTATCTTTTATGTCTCTATTGATTCTAGCCACCATGAGAGCTAGAGTCAAGCTCGAACTTGACTTTTTCATGCCGATATCAATGATTTCTTGTGAGATTTTGAGGTGTAAAGGTAAGATGAAGCTCATGTTCATAGATCTGGATATTCTCAAGTACTTGAATGCATTTTTTTGGAGCCTTAAGGGCGTGGCTATAACATAATATTTTGGTAAATCTCTTTGTGTTCTACTATCTCTTGCTTTGGGAAACCATATCACCTTTATTCAAAGGATTATCAATATTGACAGAAGTGAATGAAAAATGACTTTTTGTTTAAACTACACTCTTGTAAACTTTGAAACAACTTTTGTCCAAACTCAGAAAGTAGATTTCTCTGTGGCATCCCTATCTTGGAAAATATTTAAAATTGCATGCATCATATGCTGATAAACATGTATGCTATTAACACTTCCATAACTACCTTTATTTCTGATTCAAAAGATCTGAATGATAATCTTTTTCCTCTACAACAGCTTCCCATTCTCTTGGTATTTGCATTTTCTCTCTGGGAACTCCTTTTCATAAGATTGTTGTAGCATGTTTCTTGTTGTTCTTCCAACTCTGCTAACTGAAACAAATGGAACTGGTAATGATAACGAAAACCACACCCCTTGACATATTAATGATATCTCCCTTAATGTTGATGCTTAATCCCTTCCTGACATATTGAGACTGTTGCTTGATATGAAACTCTCATTACCATTAATACAATAGTTCACTTGAGCTTTTCTTGCAATGTTTACCTGTTGCTTTTGTCACATATTTCAAAAAAATTGATATAACATTTAACTCTCAATAGACTGTCTTGTTTGATGCTTTTGGTATGCATTCTCAATGCTAAATTGTTGCTCCATCATGAACATGATACCTCCTTGATGATAAAGCTGAAATTGCACAGTGTATTGAATCTTAATGCTCTTTTCAAAACATAATAGTTGTCTTCTCTGTAATAAATGCTTGATAGCTGATCATGCATCTACATTTGCTACTTCTTTGATGAGTATAAGCCTCCACACATTCCCCTTCTATTCTTTCAACTCTGCTAATTGAAACGAATAAAGAATGACAAAAAGTAAAGACAACCATACTCTGGTATTTCAATGTTTCTTTTGATGCTAATATAATATTGAAGTCCTTGGAAACTTAGTGAATGTTGAAGCACCTTTCATTATTAATGTTATTCCACTGATTGTATTCCATTATGCTCTAAAGCACTGTCATATTGCTTCTAGTATACATTACAATGACCCTGGGAAGAAGATGAAAGCTTTTGTATATTGTCTTGTGACATCTTTTACGTATCTTCCAATGTATAGCAATGTGTTGTTCATTCTCCACGATGATCATGCTACTGTCAACAAGACATTCTTGTAGCATACATTCTGAAAATTCAAATCATGTTTCTGTAATCTTGTTAACTCTTTTTGAAATAAGAGCAGATGAGGACTTGCTTTGCATAATGATGTTGTTATGGATTATTCCGTTTTGTCTCTTGAATGTATGAATGGAATATGCTGCTCTAAAATTGAAAGAAACAATTTAATTGCTATTTGTCTTGATGAGCAAAAGATAATTACTCAATCTGTCTTCACCATGTTGAATTAGACTTCTTGATGACAGTCTTAGATGATGATTGTTTCTTTCTTTGATTAAATAATTCTCATATGATGAAAGAGGTGTCTTAATGATATGCTGTTTTGTCTCTTCGGGGAGCCCGCTTTACCCACATATCCGATAAGATGATCACAAACATGAAGAACTGTTCCGCACATTGAAACAAACGTGTCGCCGAAAATAAATGAAGTTGAAAGCTTCCATTGAATTCTGTTTTCTTTTGAATAGTGAAACCATTTGATGGATGCCTGATCGAATGTACATTATATTTTTGTTGGTAGTGTAGGCATATGATGGGATATGATTTGTCATTGCTTAGAGACCATCTCTAATACCATATTTCATCGTTCTTGCAGATGCATCAGAGCTTGGAGTTGGAGTTGGAGCTGGAGCCACAACTGAAGACCTAGACTTATCAATGATTCGTCATTCTAGGCAATGACAAATCACTTTCTACCCTATGCATTCTTTACTCTCAGTTGTATAGTGTACTTTCTTTTCTTGTATCTATCATTTGATTATAAATATCAAATTGGCTACTCCCACGACATGTGTGGGACTTTAGTTTTTACAACATGAATAAAGCAACATTCTTTTATGCAAATTTATGAGTTCCTTTGTCTGAGATTTGCATAATAACACTTGAAATTCATAAGTAATCAAAATTCTGGAACATAATGAATACTTAAGTAGAAAATTTTTTGTACCTTCTTTGATGGATGCAATTCAGCTCTACCTGTTTTGAGTAGTGGTGAAAAATAGGTAACAATTTTCTTTAATGATCTTGATGAATTTTTCTTATTATCAACCCCTAACAATTCCAAAACAGGGGTCATTTCTTTCCTCCTTAATAATTTTGCAAATAACTGTGCTCTTCCAACTATAGACTTTTCTTCAAAATATTCATCCCATATTCTTTTACAGTTTAATTTTACTGTGCTTTCAAATAACATATCTTTAGATGAAATATTATTGAAAAGGGATTCCTCATCCATCTCTATAAGATTTTCCATACCAAGGAAAATATTTCTATGACCACCTTCAGTTTGTCTTGGTACCTGTACTCCTTGGTCATCAACAATTTCCATGGGTTCTTCTTCAGAAGATGTTCCTTCATCCACATTTCTACTATCTTTTTTTCGATCATACAACCTTGTGCTTGTCTTTTTTTTCCCCATCACAAATTGCTCAGGTTTGAATTCACTTGCATACAAAAATAATGTGCATTAAAAAATTTTGATGTTTGTATTGGATAAAGTGTCCCCTAATGTCATGGAGGTATGACTATTTTTTACTGTGAAAACAAGATGTGAACCCATCATTATGTATTTGGAAACTATTAGTTGGAATCTTCTCCTCTGTGAGAAAGCCTGATTTGACAAAAGTGGATGATCCTAGTTGATAGGATATTTTGGCCTTATCATTTGTCATGCTCGTCTCTTCTTGATCATTCAGGAAATCAATTTGATCCATGGTAGCTTTTGCATCTTCTTCTTTAACTTGATCTATAATAGCTTCTTTATATTTTCTTTGATGTTATTCATGTCATTTGTTTGATTATCTGTGTCCAAAGGAGGCAAGTGTCTTGATGTCCCTTGTGAGGAGTTTGCAAATGGATTGATAAAGTCTTGTGGGTCAGCCATATTGTCTCTTTGTTTCCTTTTTGACTTGGTTTCAATCATATAAGATTTGTTCAAAGGGGGAAATTCCAATTGGATATGGAACTATGTCTATGGATGGAAATGATATGAACTTAGTCTATGTTTTTTGGATTTTTGGAGGTATAATATGCCTAAGGATGATAACCAACTATGGATTCAAGGTGACAAAATGTCAAGATCTCAAATGTAAGTGTCACAATGAGGCCCAAAGTGTGGTAATGCCAATGCAAGTAAAATGCAAGTGTAATGGAAATGATCTAGAAATGAGACTAAAGGTATGACCATAAACTACCCTATGAGGAAACCAAAGGTAAGATTGCTCAACTAAACCAAGAGGACCAAAGATGCCAATTTGGGTTGCCAAGACTTCAATGGTAATGGTGACTAAGTGACAAATTTTGACAAAAGGTGACCTTCAAACTAGCCTTGGGAGTTGAGGGACAACCTAGGTGAAAAAAGGACTAAAATGATGGAGGATGATGAAATCAGGGTAACTTTAATTTGGTCTCTATGGACTAATCTTAAGTTTTCTAGGGCTTCTACCAAGGTTTATGCAAGCTAAAAGGTAAGCCAATGCTTTGTCTATGATGGATGCAAGGTATGCAATGGTAACTAAATGATTGAATGTTGAATGATAGGTTTGCAAGTCTACAGGTGAATACTCTAGTTATGCTCAGGACTGATTAGAGAGAGGTTTTGTTTCAGTTTTGGTCTCAGATTTTTGTCTCAGGAAATTGCAGTTCAAGATAATTGATTGCGGTTCACAGTGTACTTGTTTGAATTTTGGTTGAATTTTTTCAAAAGTTTGAGGTGATAATGTGAATTTTGGTTTTGACAAACACTGCAAACACTCTAAAAACACTTATTTTTGGTCTTGTCTGAATGTGAAAAGTTTTGTTTCAAATGAAAACACACATAGACAACATGCACAATACCCTATGGTTGGAAAGGAAACCACTGGTTGATATCCCCACTTGGATTTCTCCAACCACTCTTATTCAAGAGCTAGAGACTTGGTGGCATAGGCTCCCCCTTATAGTGCACTCACTTCTCGAGCTCACAAAGTCTCAATTCCCCAAAGAGGAATTTATGCCTCTACACATGAACAATGAGAATGTGGGGTGGCTTTGGAGGTCCAACCTCCTGCAATCAACGAGCATATAAAAAAGGATTTTGGCCACAAAAACAAATTGGTTTCTAGTAAGGGCATCCATTCAAGGTGGCCATACATGCGACAAGATTAGCTGAAGACTATGGTGAGTCAAGAGGCCTCCCAATCCTTTCCCTAAGGAAGGATTTTTATGTAGCTCAGGGGCTACTAAGGGAAACACTTGTCGGTATGACACATACGCACCCGTTGCTAAATGAATTTCATCGAAGAGCACTTTTATTTATAGTGGTTTGGAAGAGCTTGGCTTTAGCTTGTTACCACTTGGGTCGTTCCCTTGGGGTGAGTACTTTTTCCCACCAAGGCAGGCCCTTTAAAAGGGTACACAAAAGCGAGGAAGTACGTTGTTTTTGGTCATCCTAGATCACACTAAGCGCAATGAGAGTGCATACACAATGCCTTTTCCTCACACTTGCATGGTGTTCATTTAAAGCCCAAATCCAAATGTGTGGGTGGCAAAGCAATAATCCCTAAGTTCCTTTAGCTCTCCAGATCGTTGTGAGGCACAAGAGAAGCATATACGCACTAAGAAATCACTAGCATACCACAAAACATGCCAAACAGTTGTAAATTTTAACCAAGCTAGTGACCTTATGTTTACCTAAAACATTGATCTAAACAGAATGAAGAGATGTAAAGATTTCTGATCCCCAAGATCACAATAGGTGTGAGGGGTGAGCATACGTCTATTACACCCTTCCAGGCACAGAAAACAAGTTCATTTACCCTCTAATCTAACTTTAGTGCCTAAATTAGTGGAAAAATAAAAAGTCTTTGGCCAAACATCCTGCAAAACCATAGATTAGTAGTTTTTCAATATTAGTCTTTGATAGTCAACAACTACACCACTAGTTAGTCCAAGTGTTAGCTCAAAATATTCAAATTAAAACACAATGAAATATAAGCATGAAAATAAAAAATAATCTAGCAACGAACATATAAGCATGAAAACACAAAAAAATTAAAGAAAATTACCAAATCTTTTGTTTTAGATGCTTGATTTTCCTCAGATTTAACTATTCAACTAGATAGTCTGTGACAAATGCAAATGATTAGAAAAGTATTGTTCAGTATTATATGCTCAGTGATTTAAGAGCAAAAGTAAATAATAAAAGTCTATTTAAAAAAATAGGAAATATTTACTTCATTAAAAAGTGGAGAAAAATGGAAAAAACCTAAAAAATAAACTAATAAAAGCTGGCTTAAATAGTTATTTCAATAAAAACTGGACAAAAAATAGGAGAAATCTAAAAAATAAATTCAAAAAATTAGAAACTCGACCATCTGTGTTTCAGTAGAAACTGGATGAAAACGGAAGGAAATTCGATGAAAATGGAAACAATCAAAAAAACAAATTCAAAAAAATCAGAATTTCACTTGGATACTATTCAACCAAACCATATTCAACCGAATAACTTTCAGCCAGAAACTATTCGGCCTAATAGGATTTAGTCGAATCCTATTCGGCCGAATATATCCACATGGCAGGTGACTTGGTAGCAAAGTCACAATTTTTTCAAATTTCCAAAAAAATTCAACTTCTACTGAATATTTCTTCAATCAAAATTATTTTAAAAATAAAAATAAAAATACCCTTTTGTAGAGCTCACAGTGTTGAATCCATATATATATTAGTTTTAGTATATAAATATTTTAAAATATTGCAAGTAGGTTGTTCAAAATAAAAAATAGGCTCAGTTGAAATTAAATAAAAAATAGTAAATCATCATACAACAAATTGGAAAATATATGATGCCCTAGAGGAGAGAATCCTCTTCATAAGGGTATGTTTTGTTTTTTGAAAATGAAAAAAAATAGACAATAGTTTTCGTCAACTGAAAACTATCAAATTTGAGTTAGTTTGACTTTAAAATGTTATTACGAGAAAAATACACATCAAAATTTCTTCTTCTTTTTTTCCATGCCCTAGATATTGAAGTCAACTATTTGGGAAAAAAAAATCAGGAGAAAATGATTTTTTTTCTATTTGTTTCTTAACATCAATTGAACGTCACTTTTTCTTGAAATTTTCAACATTACGAAATTTGCTTTTAAATTGCTAAAAAAATATCAATTTTAAAAAAAAAATTACAGGAATAAACTTCAACAAAAGTTCTACATTTTATTAGTTCACATTATTTTGAAATTCAAAACATAAATACCACTTTTATGTGGTTGAAGTTGAGAACTTTTTTTCATGTTGGTCGATTCCTTTATAAAGTGTGACACAGGTTTGTACTTTTACCCAATCAATTTATTTATAATTCCAAAAATGATCATGTCATAGGAGTGATTGGTCTACATGTTAATGATGGCACTTGGAGTGTCATTGCACATATCAGGTGTCCTTGTGCTATTTGGACCAAAGGTTGGGAAATATATGGAGATTGTGATGCACAACCATTCCTAGATGATCTTGTTTCATATTATCTTGTACCTCTTGATGATTCAGATAATATACCATTTGAGTATGATCCTATTTAGTAATTTTCTTTTTTGGAGAGATTTGCATCTTCAGATGATGAGGATGATGAGGTTTCTTCATATTCTCTTTCTTCTCCCCTAGAGATAGTTGTTGATCCTTCACCTTTATTGATTCATTGTGTAGACTCATTGATTGAGACTCCCCTCATTCCTACTTATTTAAAGTTTACTACAATTCACTAGGATCGTCATATTATTTTATATTCAACTTTGTGGGATCCTTACTCGACAACTCATGAAGTTATCTAATATATTATAATACAACCAACAACATATTTTTTTTGTAAAATTTGGTTACTTAGCTCCATCAATGTAGTCATTATCATTTGGAGGCAGTACTTCTTCAATGCCAGTTTTTGACACATCATACACTAGATTATCACATTCTTTCCAAATAAGATTATGACAACACAATATATTATTGATTGATGAGGTGTAAATCATTAATTGATATATTACATAAAATAAGTTATTGCATTATATAGATGGAGCCTTTAGAAGAAATAGGAGATTCCTTTGGTTGATTCAAAACACTCAATATAGCCTAAAGCACATATAAATTTATACATTTAGTTAATATCTTGTAATATAGACAATAACATAAAAAAATTATAAATTTAGCCACTTAACCTCATCGTAGCCATTATAATTTGGAGGCATGTATTCAATACCAAGCATTGAAATATCATACAATGGATTATCATGTGCTTGCTAAATAAGATAATGACAAGATGATATGTTATTAATTAATTAGGTGTAAATCATTGTTTCAAGCCTTGCATAAAAGAAGTTATTGCATTACAAATATATGAAAAATTAATTTGGAATACTTGAACACAATTATTCTCTCTCTTGATCTATTTTTCATCATATTCACTTTATGGCATGCGTGCATCTACATCCATTCTTTGATATACTACATTCGCACATTGACAAGTTAGGGGTTTGATACTATACTACATAGTGATAATTGACATTTTCTTAGCTCTATATGTCCATACTATCCATAGGTTGGAAGTATGGAAAGTGACATCATAATACCTTATCAATTTTGTTTGTATTCGTTGCTTGTTTTCTAATTTCTTCATTGTAAAGTTACATTAGAACATATTTTCTTTACAATATCAACTCCATCACTAATATATTAAAAAAATGTAGTAAGTTGATGTATTAGCCAATCTATTTTGAGATGTCATGCTTTTCAAATAGAGAACACGCTCTCTTCAAAACAAATGGTTATCCTTTATTACAACATTTTTTTCTTGGTCAACATGCCTTGGAGTCAATAAGCATCTAGCCCACATTCCATTATAGGAAGCTAATGTTCTTGCTAATATTTAATAAAATAATTCTCATTCTTGAATTTTTTTGATGAACTCGTGTGCCATTCTTATAATAGAGTGCTCACTATTTGAATGGTATGTACTCGTGTGCCATTCTTATAATAGAGTGTTCATTATTTGAATGGTATGTATTATATCTCCTAGCAAATAAAAAATTAAATGTATTTTCTCATTTTCCTTAACCTTAGCAATGAGATCATTCAACAAAGCTCTTCTCACATACCAATTACATAGGTATATCTCACACCCAAGAACTGTCTATACCACAATTATGGAGATACATCAAAATTTCACTTTGAAATTTATTAAAAATAGAATAAGATTCTACAAATTACAATTTTAATAAAAATAATAGATAAAACATTATATTCATACATGGTAGCATTGATTTCCTTTGTAGTATCATCTACTATGAAAGTATTTATGTTCCAATCTACATATGGACATGTGCTCTATTTAGTAGTTTTTACATTCATTTCTAAGATTAAATTTTGCATCTCTCAACATTATTACCCTTGCAATTGGTAGGCCCATTTTATTTGAATTAAATGCAAGTATGGTATATAGTTTAAATTGGACCAACTATATTAAAAATGAAAACATAAATTAATGATATTATGTAAATGATAGTGTGTAACTTCATTCCATTGGTACCAAATGTGGATTTTGTTGCAAGTATATTGTTGTGAACATATTTTATCACCCATTCAAGTTTTTAGGTCATTTGAATTCCTAGTATAAATGCCACATGACCATCTTCTTTAAATTTTCCTTTGTAATCTTGGTATTCAAAATAGTTATTTGGATTTGGATCCTTCCAAATTATTACTATGTGGGCATCATTTATACTAAAGTTGTACTTTCGTACAAGTAGTATTTTTCTATGAATGTTATATATATTATCACAAGACAATAAGTCATCTTATTTAGTTTTCTCATTAAACAAAGTCATCTTCTTATGGACCATTTTATAATGCTTTAATACAACATTAGGTGACAATTATTGCAATAGCAACTTATTCAACTACTTTTGTAACCCTTGGTTACTATATGGTGTGTAATAAGATAAAGTCCCTTGAAATTATCTATTTTTTATCATGAAATGCACAACATTTTTTTCCATGTGATCCATCTCTAAGTATGTAATCATTGCAAATTCACTTATTTTCATGAGAATGTAAACACTAAGTTACACTAACAAATCAAAAGTGTTTATATTTGAACATACTACTTGTCCCTATATTCAAAACCTTTAATTTGTTATATGACATGACATCAATTATAGTGAAGTCTTTAGGTCCATAGATACACCAATATCAACAACAAATCAAGACACAATAAAGTTAAAAATATGATTTTAAAATTATATTTTTTTTTTTTGCATATTCTTGCATAAGATTATATTATTTAATTAATAATGTTATTGATTTGACTTCATTATGTGATTTGACACATATGTGACGAATTAACCTAATGCCCATAATTTTTTGTTGGAAATATTGGCCTATTGCATTCCTCTCTGATAAAATCCTCAACTTGTCCAATATTTAAATAGGAAACTACATTACCTTCTACTCATTTGTCATCTTTCATTTGTTCCAAATTAAATCAAGTATAAAGAATGACCCTATTGGAGGGTACTCAATTGGGTGCTCTAACAAGCATTTCTATATAGATTCTCTTTATATTCACATTAAATTTTCAAAAAAGGATTGATTAGTAGTTCATATAAACTTAACATGACATAGTATTAAATGTTCACAAAAGGAGTGGTTAGTAGTTGATATAAACATAACATGACATAACATTAAATATTCACAAAAGGAGTGGTTAGTAGTTGACATAAACATAACATGACATAACATCAAATATTCATAAAATAAATCTATATTAATTTGGAATAAACTTTGGATGTGATGTGGTAACAATGTAATACATATTCTAGAATAATTAACATAGCAACATAACACTCCAGTATAAAATAAGTACATTTAAAGTTAAGCACTATATGTATAGTATTATATTTTATTAAAAATCATACCTCTATGAGGTAACAAAATAATCAATGTACAACAAATGAATTTGAAAAAAATATCCTATTGATTACCAATTTAGAAAACCAAATGGTTGGCACTCTGAATCAAGGTAGACCATGATTATTAAGGATGAAAAAAAGATACATATTAAATGTTATTTAGTAATAATATAATACATATTCTAGAAGACTTAGCATAATGTATTACATAACAAAACATACAATTGAGATGTAATTTAGTAACACTCTGATAAATATTCTCTAACACATACATTGAATATTTAAAAACCAACTTATTATCATAATATTATAATTTATGTTAGCTTTGAAATT
>VDFB02190121.1:0-20186 GCA_007258455.2 Sequoia sempervirens
GCAACATCTCCTTGAGGTCGCCCATCTCATTCTTGGGAGAACTCGATGTAGAGGCCAAGTTTTCAGGAACGGCTGTATATGAGTATGCTGACTGGGGAGTCGCTGGCGCACTGGTCGACGCCACCTCTTGTGCTACGTTTGATATCTCAAGAAATATCGGCATAATAGGTCGAGGAGGCAATTTTCCGCAGTCTATCAAGTGATTTTCTGCTTTGATAGCGGTGGCATATGCATCTGGTAAAGTGGCTCCTCCCAGAGACTTGATCATCATAGAAATGTCGGGATTAATGGACTTCAGATAGAACATGAACGCCAATTCTGGAGTTGGGCGGATGGTCACAGGAATCCTCCGCCAACTTGAGTGAAATTAGGCATTGAAGTCCATCAGAGCCTCCTAGGGTGCTCGTTTGATGACGGATAACTGATAATATAGCGAAGAACGATCTCCGTCATTTGAAAATCTTTCATATAATGGATCTCCGAGGTCATCCCAAGTGCGAATGGTATTAGGAGTCAGTGTTCGGTACCACTCCAGGGCCTTGCCTTTGAAGGACGCAGCAAGGAGCCTCAGGGCTACATTCTCAAGGCCGTGGATACCGTACCAGGCATACATCCGCTACATCCTGCAAATGGTCTGCTGGCATTTTTGTGTTATCTCCGATGAATTTGGGAAGAGCTTTCAGGGCCGAAACTGGAATAGCGCCCCAAACAGCAGGCGCTACCGGAGCTACCAGGGGGCTTCCAGCATCCCATGCTACATAATTTATGTTCACGGCCTGCAACATGGTGAGAGGAAAGGGTGGTGGGAATGGAACAGTTACTAACTGATTTGCGGCCTGGACTGTCCCTAATGGAGGCACTAGTAAACCTAGGTTATTTGCAGTTTGGGATCTAGTTACAGGCCGATGGCTCATACACCCTTTTAGAAGACAAGTTCATTAGTTTGGGTCCCACCAGGCGTGCCAGAAAAAAGGTACAAACTGTTGACGCCAAAAATTAACGAGGTAACAGTGCCTTATGGGAAACTCAGTTCAAGGGGGACCCCTTTGCGCCAAACTGAGTGACCTCTGGATTTTAAAGAAGTCGGCTTCTTCTATATAATGGGTTTTGGAAAGGGAAAAGGAAGCGGATATAATGAAACAAATATTAATCTAAGGCGATGCACCAAAGCTTACTGATAGGCATGATAAATCATAGACTTAAGAGCCTGAATGTTATTGCTATGTTCCAAAATGTGGGAAACTTAAAGCTATAGCATGAACAATCCATTTAATTGACATAAAATAGTATTGCATACATTCTTACTGCTAAGAAGAGTCATGAAGACATGATTTAGATAAGCAAGTTTGCATTTAATGTATAGAAGTCTCCTCAAATGAAATGCTTAAGACAATAAGAAGCACAGTTTACAGTTTAATCAAAACATGAAAAACAGAAAGGCCGAACAATAGGCACAGTCTGAAAGTTCCTTGCGAATAAACATGCAAAAGAGGCCTGGTGTCTCTTGCTAAAACTAGTATTCTTTCTAAAAATCTTGGACCTCTTCTCCCTCGACAGAGAGAGTATATATAGCCGGAGAGAAAAATCCCACCGCTTGGAGAGTTATAACAGAAAGATCCCACAATCTCCCATAATGATGCCCGAATAAGAATATTCCCTATGCCGTTATGAGAGCAACCAGTCAGAGCACAACATCCAGTTGATCAGTTACACGTGTGCCCTTTGTAATAATGGCAGTGGTCCCAACCAGGCTTCGAAGCGACAAGTGTTGCTTACCGCTTCAGAGAACCATGACGAGCAGCACCCAATAACACTATCCCGCTCGGCCATCCCATAGCTTGCTTGATAATCAATGTAAGGCACGTGGCAACAAATCGCGGCCCGAATGAAAACTCCTCCTCTATCGACCGAGAGCTTGTAAAGAAGTGACACGTGTTCAAGGGACTGAGGTCACTTTGAAAATGGGGGAAGGCTGTATGAACCGGGTGGCGAAAGATGCATGGCCGCATTTCGCAACCCGTGGTGCTCTCATCCCTGCTGCTGTTTTAAAAGCTACGAACCGCTAACACGTGGGCGAAGGTAGGTCCCACCAGGAAATAAAGAAGGCCTATAGAAATCTTTCACAGCCCGCAGCAGCATATTCTATCCCTGCTAGGAAAGTTTGCGATACGCCGCCACGTACCAAGATGTGGGCCCCTCGATGAATCTTAGGAGTACCGGACCTTTATGGAAGGCTTAGCAACCCGAAGGAAACACGAAGCAAAAGAAAATGAAAAACCCCGTAGGCGAGACACGTGGGCGCCCAGCGCAATATTTCAGGAGCCGAAAGGAGAGCCGCCAGCCGAAGTTGCGAAGCGAGGAATGTGCAAAGGGAAATATTAAAACCTGCCGGGAAGCCGAAGAAACGCGGAGACGCACAGGCTAGCGCACGGATATGTACAAAAAGGAACCCGGAGGGAGCTGCTTGAATCATTATTTCAACAAAGGTGTCCAAATTTGTGAGTGGGAACCACTTTGTTGTGCATGTCCTTGCATGTTATTTTCATGTTTTGCACGCTCTTGCATTGTTGGGTGCCTAGGTTTGCATGTTGGTGCATGCTCTTGCATGCAACCGTCGGAGCTATTGATGAGTTATGGTGCACTTGGGTTTGACCAATTCTTATTGTCTATGGGTTAGGTTCCCATGTGAAGGCCATGTGATAATTTAATATTTTATTCCACATTTATGGGTTGTCTACTAAGGGGGCCATGGGTTTTTCTAGGTGGTTTTTCTTGTTGGTTTGGGATACCATTTGTGGTATTCTCTCCAAAAAACTTTTATATATTGGAGCCTTGAGATGGTGGTTTGTAAGAGTTTGTTTGCAAGTTGTCAAAGCAATGAAGTGCTACCAAATTACAAAGAGGATTGTTGTATTGATATACTTCCTTGAAGATTAATACAAACATTAAATCTTTTTGGGTGTGGATTTTTTTTCCTGCAAGGGTTTCTCCATGTATATCTTACGTCAATTGTGTTTGATGACTTGTGGTATTGCAGATTTTTCCATTATTACAATTGTCAATCACTTAATCTTTTTATGGTAATCTTGAATATATAATTTCATATTTACAGCTACTTTAATAAGTTCATATTGTTGCAAGTTATAATTTAATTTCCAAAAAAATGTGGGGAAAGAGGGATACTAAATAGGACTTTAAGAATCCACAATAGGTGTCTTTCCCTAGGGGCATTTCATTAGGAAAGAGATCGCAAGGAGTAGAGATTGACTTTCAACCTCAAAGGTGAGTCAATCAGACCTTGATCTCAGTTCCTTAGGGTAGTAGGATAATGGGATAGATCTGAAAAAAAAAATTGAAATGATATGCAATGCTTAAACTAAATAACAATAAGATCTAGAAAATGAAATGCAAATTCTTGAAAGTACAAAAATTGAAACCATAGTTTACAGGAAGATCTGAGAAGGCTTAGGAAACATGTACCAATCACCAAAAGTAGGTTTTGAGATTTTTTGAAGAACAGGTTCTCCCTAGGGCGAATGGGTCCTGGTTAGGGGTTTGAGTCCTCTAAGGCTTCTGTTTTGTACAGGTTCTACTGTCAAAAATTTGAAAATAAATTTTGAATCTGATTTTTTGTAGCTTGACAACAATGAATGCAAAAAATGCAAGAATGTGAAATTTCTCTTCAAGATCTTCAATCCTTCTTCAGCCTGTAATATGCACATACAAAGAGGGAAAAAATTATTTTTTTGAATGGGTGTTTGCCTTAGTCAAACCCCATGTTTGGTAATTAAACCTTGATAGAAAGATAATGACAATGGAGATGGAAATGATGAATGAACACTTGCTTGATACAACTCACCAAACCTTTAATGGCTTCCCTTAGAGGACTGAAGTCAAACGCATCACTCCAAGGAACTTGATCTTGCTTTGCTTGATTTGTTGGATACTTGAAAATGCTTGGATTCTTTTAGGATCAATAATGCATATTAGCCTTCACAAGATGACATAAACACACATAAGATTGAACATGATGTTAAGATCTTGATTGCTGCAACAAGTGACTAAGAAATTTGAGCTCTTGAATGCTCTTGACAATAATATTTTCTCTTATGAAGTCTCCAAAAAGTGTGCTAGATCTTGTTATATTTGACTTGGTAAAAAGACTATGTATTTATAGGTGTTTATCTAATTTCCCAAAAATTAGGTTCCAAAAGCCAACAATTGTATATTGAATTTGAATAATTAAAAGACTACCAAAATCATATTAAAAAATGGGTCCTAGGACATAAAGGGGGCCCATTTTCCCTTCGGTGAATGGGTCTTGGCCTAAAAATCTAAGACACTCATTCTCCAATGTGATTAAAATATTAAGTGTTAATTAAATGTTGGTTTTACTTTCAAAAAACGAGAATAATAAGGCTTTGGAATGCATAATTTGGAAAATTAGAATCTTAATTAAGCCAATAAATTAAGAGACCCAAACAACGTGTAAAATTTTAAAGGTATACAATTTCCTACACTACAGTATCTACTGGAACTCAAGGGAGTTGTCATCTAGAAATTAGAGTGACGCAATAAAAATGTGGTGGCAAATGCATAAAGTTGTACTTGGTCTTATGGGGAGTTTGTGGATCACTAACATATGAATATTTGGTTGTCTTCATTGCTTGAAAAAAAATGAAGAAGGAAAGGCACACAATACAAATTACACAGGAATTATAGTGGGATTCATGATATTAGAATGGAGACACTTGAACATTGGGGTTTTCATGGGACTCTTTGGAAAAAATTGAATCATCTAGCATGTACACGATTTAGACTCTATGAACACCACATCATTAGCTCACATAAATACTTGAGCATCCTAATTTTTATTGCTAGAGGGAAAGAAAGCTTGGGGTGGAAGGACTTGTCATGTCTCCTTTGTAAATTAGGCATTGGGCATATGGCTCTGTTGGCATTTCAATTCCCACTTCTAAAATGCAGATTAGAAATGGACAACTATGCATAGTTAAACTACTCTTCAAATTAGGAGGGGAAGCTCCCTCTTCACTGATGATGCTTAAAAAGAATACTAAACTACTACCAATCTTTTTATTCTCAGCTAAGAGCACAAGGTTATAAAACTCTTTGCATCGTAGTTGAGGTTTTCTCTTTTCCAAAACTTCAAACTACAACTAGGCCTAAACTATAAATGCTTCTGACTACTCAAGTAAACTAAGAGCTTGAGAGTCAAAAGTAAACAAGGAATGATTTGATTAACACATAAGCTTAAATAAACTTACTTCCAAATCACACCTGAAGAGTCATTGTACTTATAAGATGTAAGCTGAAATAAACATTATATAAGAAAAACACATAAGACAAGAAATTTAAAGAGATTGAGCAAGTAAATCAAAGCAAAGAAGGCATAAGTTTTCACTTTTCTCAATTTCTAATAGTAGTTACACTTCTGGGACAACAAATTGTAGCAAATACAGGCTTACAATGTGTGATCAAACACTAGATTACACTTGACACAAGTTGAACGATAACTGAACAACAATTTGTAGCAATAGAGGCTTACAAGTTAGCTCTTACCATAACAGTTCAGAAATAATGGGCAAGGCTGCCCTTATTTATACAGAAACAAGGAGTAGGTAACCTTAAAATCTCCTTGCTTTAAGTTGACTAGACTTGCCAACATGCAAGATTTATTTCTAAAACTAACACAAGACAACTAACTAACCACCTGTTATCTTTGATGAGTTACTCCTTTACAAATACTTGGGAATGGAGGTACGAGTGGGAGTGAGTGGGTTTAGGCACGGAGATGGAGTTTTGAATTATGTGGATGAAGAAGATGGAGATTCAGATGATGATTTTGATGTTATGTGGTTTTTGGTGGCTCCTCTTCCTATTCTGGCATTGGGAAAGTATGGATGGCTCTTTTCCTTTGTTGTTTTTTGGGTGGAGGTTCCTGTTTTGCTGCTTGTGGTGTGCGAGGTTGTTGGGGTTGGCGTTTCTAGTGTGAATCTCGCTTTCCTTCTTCTATTCAAGGGGTAGTTTGGTGTTACAGTTCTTTACATGGATGGAGGTAGTTCTCTCCTCTTCTTGGTTTGGTTGCATGTATCCTTTCTGCCTGTTCTTTTTTTGTTGCTTTCCTTGCAGTCGGTGAGTGTGTGCTTTGGGTTCTCTAAGGAGGATTGGTTGAAGGATGGGCTTGATTTTTCTCCTATTCGTCATAGGAGGATGGCTTGGGTGCTCTTCATGTTGGCTTGTTCTCTAACTTATTTCTTCTTGGTCTACCATAGCCCCTTCTTGCTATTTGTTTGGTGGTGCTCTTTTGGGGGTTCTTTCTCTTGGAGTGTTTTGGTTGCTTTTGATTTCTCTCTTTTGGAGTGGTGGTGTCTCCCTCTAGTTGGTTATATGGAGTTTTGGCCTATTTGTGGCTCTAACCAATGTGTTGGGGTAGCTATGTGGTTTTTTTGTTTGGCCTTCTCCATGTTTCCTTCCTATTTGGGCTCCCCTTTCCCTCCTTGGGCCTATTTTCTTCCACTCACTTTGGGGTCAAGTCTTTTCTCTTGGTGTTCTTTTCGTTTGTGCTTCTATTTGCAGTTGTGTGCTGCCTCCTTAGGGTCTTGTGAGGAGTTATTGTTTGAGTTTCTCCTCTTGTTTTTATATAGCCAGTTGAGTTTTGTGTTGTTTGATGTTATGGTGGCCTTTTGGAAGATTTTTTTTATCCCCCACAAGATTTTGTTGAACTTACTACAAGTGGGGATGGTTATTTTTGAATTTTCTTTAGCCCTTTTTGACAGAGGGTTGGGTCTTCAACGTCAGGAAATGCTTGGGGTTGCAGATTTTTATCTGTATGAGTTTTATTATTGTCTTCTCGTGGTAGTGTGAGGAGGGTTTCTTTTTCCTAAAGGACTCCTACTTTTGTCATGTGTGGATGGTGTTGGTCCCTAACCAAGATACTATTTGTGTGCTCTTGGTTGGGTTATGCTTTTTCCTGCAAACCCAGTTGTATTTGCTTCATAGGGAAGCTATTGACATTGTTGTTGAGCTATTACAAAGGTTTAATCTAAAAGCTCATAAGTGGTTATGTTTATTGTTGATGGTTGTCTCATCTCTCAAGCTATAGTATCTTACCATGCCAAAGGAGGTTGTGGCTGCCCTTTCTATCAGACTCCTTTCTTTCTTACAGGTTTTACAGTGGGGGTCTTCTATGGAGTTGAAGGTTGCTCCTTCTAAGGTGGAGCCCTCTCCTTTAGAGGCAGAGTTGGTTGTTGTAGACTTGGTAGGAGCTCTCTTCTTTACTAATTATTTCTATTGAGGTGGAACTTGTGTGTGTAGGAGAGTGTTGGAATTGGTGGTAAGAATTCTTATTTCTTCTTCTTTAGACGAGAGCCCTCTCCTATTGAGGAGGAGATTGGGTTGACATTTCAGGCAAGATGGAGCTACAAGGAGGTGGATGGTTATCATTCTTTTTATGCTCTCTCTACCTTCCCTATTGAGGTGGGGAGTTTGTATTTGTTGATTCTGGTGCAACATAGGGGTATAATGGTTTTTTTACTTTAGTATGTTGTCTATTTTTCCTGGCTCAATCTTTTTTCTGAGTAGCTAGTTTGTTGTTGCTTAGCTAATGCGGGCAGTGTCTTTGACCATCTAAGTTGGGTTCATGGTCAAATCCTAGTTGTAAAGGGTTAAAGGTCCCTTCAAATCCTATTTGTTGCAACTTGATTTGATTTAAATATCTGTGTATGGTTGCTGCTGATGGGATGCATTTATTTTGATGATTATTTTCTGTGCAACTTTTTGCCTTGCAAAGGGTTTTAGGTCCTTGCAAAACCTTCTTGTAATGGGTTTTAGGTCCCATTCAAACCTGTTTTACAATAATCAAAAACTAACTAACCACCTACTAAAATTAGTTAACTGATTTAAAAGTAGGGAAAGTTCCAACTATGCATTTGATTTTTCTATTTTACAAAGAATAGATAAGCACAAAACCATAATAGCAAGTTAAAATCAAAAAAGGCATCGAGTGAAAGTATGATACAACCACAATATGTGGGTATCAAGTTGGTGCAATGAGTTCCAATTGTGTGGGGATTCGAGGTGGAAGTTCTAAGTGGAGCAGCCTCAACAAAGTAGTTTATTTGGTGCATCAACGCAGGGTTTTGATGTAGGCTTACCAGTGCTTGGGAGCCGAATTCATGAGGTGAAATTTTGGTGGGAAGTCGGCTTGGTGTTGGAGATAGGGACCAATAGGGATGAAGTTGCAAGGTGAGACCAAGGTTACAAACCTTGCAAGTAAAATTTGACCTAGGTAGTTATAAGTAGGTATGGGGTCGCATGGAGTCAACTTGGTGTTGGAGTAATTAACCAGCATTTTGTTGTAAAATAACCTCGAATATGGGGTGTTTTAAAGTAATTCAACATGGGCTGGATAGGAATGGATGTTGCAATGGGTGTGGAATTTCTACAGACAAGGATAAGTTGGCAAGATCCTAGCCAAGTGTAGTTGTCACAGTGTTGGTGTGGATGTTTCATAGTAGTAAAAAAATGGGGACCTATGTGGATACACGGAGTTCAGGGTGTAGGATGTTGTCGGAGATAGATCTGAGGTGAAATCCAAGTAGGGGGACTTGGTGTGACCTTTGAAGTGAATGCTCACTAGTTCAAGGTGTGGGACTAATATCTGGGATGTTGAGTTCGAGGAGTAATGAATGTGGTGAATAGGCTAATGGTTGTAAGCCAAATTTATGGTTGAGTCACAAGGTACGACATCAAGATCAGGTCTTTAATTTTCTTTGAATTTTTTTTGTTGCATTGGGGTGTCAGTGTAGTGTGCAAGAGTGGACACAAGGTGGGTCACAAGGCAGTGCTATAGGAAGTCAAAGGGGCAATTTAGCTTGTAGTTGGCTTGGTGTTTGGGGTTGTTTTGGAAACACCTGTGTGAACTCGGGGAATCTTTTGGGATAGTACACCTATAAAGAGGTGGAAAAGTATGACAAAGTATCAATGGTTAATAAAAGTAAGCCAGAAAAGCAGAATTTGTTCATTTTGGGGCACAAAGTGATGAGCGAAGTTCGGGTGCAAGGCACGCCAAAAGGCAGCTTCATGTAGTCAAAGTGGAACAACAGCTTAGAAGTTTCCAAAGAAAAAGTATGGCCAAGTGAAAGTATGGTGTCGAAGTTTGATTCTATGTGGATGCAATGTTTAAAGGAACAACTCAAGAGTTAGTCAAGACAAGGTCTTGCAAGGTGGTTGTGATACTGCGTGCATGCAACAAGGGAATGAGTTGGACTCATGAAGGTCGAGAGAACTCAATCAATAGGTGGACTCTTGGACCCTATTGTGGAATAGGGGGCTCTGGTAAAAGAGTTTGTCAATGTTTGGAATGTTGGCGATGCTTCTCTAAGTCAAGCGGGGATGCTTGTGTCAAGCTTCTTGGTTCGCAGATGTGGAAATGGTTCTTGTCTTTTGGATGGGCATTTTTATTTGCAAGAGGTTTCACTTCAAGTGGGAGGCCTATTCTTATGTTGGAAGATTGCTTGACATAGGTCATTAAGTCTTCATCAGGAAGCAGCCAAGGATGGTACTTGTGCTTAAGTGGTCTGGCATTGAGGGCGTCGCCTATTTTGAGTGGGGGAGGATGTCAAGGTCTCGAAGTGAAATGGTGCATTTGAGGAGCATGAACCCAATCTAAGGTGTGGTGCAGGTGTTGCAGCCTTGGATTAGTGTCTCCAAGGCGTGATGTAGGGACTCAAAGGGGCGAGTTGGGCAAGTCACAGTGGTGGTGCAAGTTGAATAAGGAGTCTAGTGGGAAAGGAACCTAGGACTCTTCCAAGGAGCACACCCAGCCGAGGAACCATGGGGAGCCAAGTGAGAACCTATAGCACATGGTGGTGCTATCCAATTCTGGGTCCAAGTTGGACCAAATGGCACGGGGGGTAAGGTGCAGCCATGTGGTGAAGTGCAATGGTGCTAGGAGTGGTGTAGAAGCATGGGAACATGGTGGGGCGCCAATTCATGAGGATATCATGGCATTAAGCTACTATAGGGTGAAGAAGTGTTGCACCTGTACAGGGGCAAGTGGATACCCATCCAAATTTCAAGGCACTGGAGTTAAGTCAGGTTGGGAACCTGTAAGGAAGAATGTGAGCTTCTACTCTAAGTTAGAGTATGTGGTTCCCATTTTGTAGTTGTTTGGTGTTGTGTTGGATAGAGTCAGAGTTAGGGGTATCTGCTCAAGGTTGAGTGTCATCCTACCGATGTCTAGGAATTGGACTAATAGCTTATATAGGAGAGTATGTGCATTTGAAGGATGAATTGCATGGTGCACCAGGTGCATCGGGGATCCATTGGAGAATGAGAACCTATGGAATGGTTTCTCAAGATCTTTCTCTCCAGGGACAAAGAAGAGTAGCCTTGACACCTATTCCTACTGAGGGGGAAGGTGTTCTACAATGGTCTATAGGGATGAGGAAGTATCTCATTTCTCCCTAGCCATTGATGAAGGGGTTTGGTGGTGAACACAATGTCCCAATCCCTGTGAAGTGGATTAGCATGGCCAACATGGGATAGATCTAAGGTGCAATGCCAAGGGATCTACATGTTGGAACCCATCCATGGGGTGAGCTAAATTGTGTGAGACTAGTTCCAACCAGGTGAGGTAGGGTAACCTTGGATTCAACATGGATTGACTCTAAGGAACCTTGTCAAGGGGGTCGGATGTTGGACTCATCTTATTGATGAGGAACTCAGAACGTGGAACGACCCATGAACAGTGATAGGGTAAGCCTAGAACTAGTGTTGGGTTCAGTAGTGTCAAAGCAGTACTGGGAGTTAGGAAATGCTTGGTGCAGTATTGGTACAAGTCGAGGTGGTGCATTGGGTGCACCCTCGTAAAAGTAATGATGGTCCATGTGGAGCAAGGCACACATGGGCGCCATTGAGCACTAGTATTCTGGCATACTCTTGAGGGAGACCCTAATCTCTTTAAGAGGATCAATTGGGTCGAGCTCAAGGGTTGGAATCATTGAGATGGTGCACAACATGAACCAAGGGCAGTAATAATGGAGTTACTAGGAAACCTATAAAAGGAGTGTAGTAACAAAAGAGTTGTAGAGGTGCAATACTTTTGCACCCTATAGTAGTTCAACGCCATGCTCTCCTCACGACTCGGCACCCCACCATGCTCCCATGCTTCTGCACCATTCCTAGCACCACTACACTTCACCACATGGTTGCACCTCACCCTCGAGCCATTTGGTCCAACTTGGACTCAGACTTGACTAGCACCACCACGCACTGCAAGTTCTCACTTGGCTTCCCATGGCTCCTCGACTGGGTGTGCTCCTTGGAAAATTCTTAGACGCCTTTCCCACTAGACCCCTTATCCAACTCACACCACAACTATGAATTTCCCATCTCACCCCTTCGAGTCCCTACATCACACCTTGGAGACATTGATCCAAGGGTGCAGCACCTACACCACACCTTGCACTGGGTCTGTGCTCCTCAAATGCACTATTTCACTTCGAGACCCTGACATCCTCCCCCAATAAAAATAGGTGACACCCTCGACGCCACACCCATATAACATCTAACATCTCCTTGTGAACCCATCCACCTTGAACCCAATTTGACCTTCACCACGGTGTGCTTCTTGAACACTCCTAGATCCAGGTCCAAATCCCTGAGTCCATTCTTGCTCCTGGGACTCGACTCCAACCATGTGAGTCTTGTCCCCACTCCTCAAACACCATTGTGCCCAAGAACTCACACTCCTTTCCTAATGAATTCACCCTCCAAGGACTGGCCCTCCATCTCATAGACACCAACTTAGCCTTCTCGAGTCCACCCTTCAAGCTACCCCTAGTTGTGAATACAATGGACTACCCCATAAGAAACTCGCACCATTTTTGGTTCTTCCCAACTAAAAGACTCCTCTCAGCTTGACCACTTTGTTGACACCACACTGAGACCTTGTTGCACCCTGAGTACCAATCTGAGTTCCTTAAACTCTTTTGTCACTACACCCCTTTTATAGGTTTCCTAGTAACTCCATCAGTACTTCCCTTGGTTCATGTTGTGCACCATCTCAATGAGTCCATCCCTTGAGCTTGACTTAGTTGATCCTCTCAAAGAGGATAGGGTCTCCCTCAAGAGTATGTCGGCACACCAGTACTTAATGGTTCCCATGTGTGCCCTACTCCACATGGACTAGCATTACTTTATGAGGGTGCATCCAATGCACCACCTCGACTTGCACCAATATTGCTTTGACACTGTGAAACCTAACACTAGTTCCGTGCTTACCCTGCTCCTCCGATTTCATGGCTCACCCCATGTTCTAAGTTCCTCATCAACAAGATGATTCATGCATCCAACCCCTAACAAGGTGACTTAGAGCTCACCCATGTTGAATCCCAGCTTACTCCACTTCACTGGTTGGAACTAGTCCCACATAATTTAGCTTGCCCCATGGATGAGTTCCAACATGTATATCCCTTGGACATTACACCCTAGATATGTCCCATGTCGACCTTATTAATCCACTTCTATAGGTATTTGACTTTGGGTTCACCACCAAACCCCTTCGTAATGGCTAGGGAAGAATGAGATACTTCCTCGTCCCTATAGACCATTGTAGAACACCTACCCCTTAGTAGGACTAGATGTCAGGGCTACTCTTATTTTCACTTGGAGAGAAGGATCTTGAGAAACCATTCCATAGTTCTCATGCTCCAATGGATCCTTAGTGCACCTGGTGCACCATGCCATTCATCCTTTGAATACACATACTCCCCTATATAAGCTATTAGTCTAATTCCCAAACATTAGTAGGATGGCAATCAAACTTGGGTAGACACCCCCAACTCCGACTCTATCCATCACAACACCAAACAGCTCCAGAAGGGGAACCACATACTCTAACTTAGAGTAGTGGCTCACATTCTTACTTGCAGGTTCCCAACTCGACTTCACTCCAGTGCCCTACACTTTGGATGAGTATCCACTCACCTCTCTAGTGGTACAACACTTTTGCACCCTACAACATCTCAATGCCATGCTCTCCTCATCACTCGGTGCCCCGCCATGCTCCCATGCTTCTGCACCATTCCTAGCACCACTACACTTCACCACATGGTTGCACCTTACCCCCGTTCCATTTGGTCCAACTTGGACTCGGACATGGATAGCATCACCATATACTATAGTTCCTCAATTGGCTCCCCATGGCTCCTCGGCTGGGTGTGCTCCTTGGAAGATTCCTAGGCGTCTTTCCCACTAGACCCCTTATCTAACTCGCACCACCACTGCGACTTACCCAACTTGACCCTCCAATTCCCTACACCATGCCTTGGAGACACTGATCCAAGGGTGAAACACCTACACTACACCTTGGACTGGGTTCATGCTCCTCAAATGCACCATTTCACTTCGAGACCGTGACATCCTCCCCCACTCAAAATAGGCAACGCCCTCGACACCATACCACTTAGGTGTGATTCCCATCCTTGGATGCTTCCTGATGAAGACTTAAGGACCTATCTCAAGCAATCTTCGAACATAAGAATGGGCCTCCCACTTGAAGTGAAACCTCTTGCAAAAACAACTCCCCATCTAAAAGATGAGAACCAATTCCACATCTACAAACCAAGAAGCTTGACACAAGCATCCCCACTCGACTTAGAGAAACACCGCAAACATTCCAAACATTGACAAACTCTTTTACCAGAGCCCCCCATTCCACAATAAGGTCCAAGATTCCACCTCTTTATTAACTTCTCTTGGCCTTCATGAATCCAACTCACTATTGTTTCATGTCCACGACATCACAACCACCTTGCAAGACCCTTTCTTGACTAACTCCTGAGTTGTTCCTTTAAACACTGCATCCACATAGAAGCAAACTTCATCACAACACTTTCACTCGGCCATAGGTTGTAACTTTTTTGTGAACTCTGTTCCACTAGCTTCAAACCAACCCAGCATCAAAAGCTCTCAGCTCTTCAACAACTTCATGTCTCCAAGCCTAGTTTCAAGACACAAGTTCACCACAACAACATGGACACTACTCCAATCAACTTAGCTCCACACCAAATTCCTAGCTTCCACTGTACAAGGATCCAATCCCAACATCCAATAAAAGAACCTACCCCAACCTTGTTGTGTAGTACACCTTTACCTAGCTGCCCCAATGAACCTCTTCTACTGCCGACTAGCATACCAGAATTCTGACTTATTTTCTCAAATTCCTACCTTCAACACTCTCCTTCGTAACTTCTAACTGTTGTGCCACTTTGACTACACATGAAGCTTCCCTATGCATGCCTTGCACCCAACTCGCCCATCACCATGCACCCAAAAATGAACAACTTCTACCTGCCGCTACAACTTCCTGTTTACTAATGAACCATTCATACTTTGTCATACTTTTCCACCTCTTTATAGGTGTACTACCCCAAAAGACTCCCTGAGTCCATACAGGTGTTTCCAAAACACCCCCAAACACCAAGTCAACTACAAGCTACATTGCCCCTTTGACATCCCATATCACTACCTTGTGACCCACCTTGTATCCACTCCTGCACACTACACTGCCACCCCAAAGAAACAAGAAAATTTTCACAAAAAATTAAACACTTGATCTTGATGTCGCACCTTGTGACTTGACCATAACTTTGGTTCACAACCATTAGCCTATTTTCTGCCTTCATTACTCCTCAGACTCAACATCCCAGATATTAGTCCTACACCCTGAACTAGTGAGCCTTCACTTCAAAGGTCACACCAAGTCCCCCTACTTGGATTTCACCTCGGATTTGTCCTCGATAACATCCTACACCCTAAACTCCATGTATCCACATAGGTCTCCCTTTTTTTACTACTGTGAAACATCCACACCAACACTACAACAACTACACCTAGCTAGGATCCTACCGACTTATCCTTCTCTGTAGACATTCCACACCCCTTGCGACATCCATTCCTATCCACCCCATGTCGACTTACTTTAAAACACACCATCTTTGAGGTTATTTTACAACAAAATGTTGGTTAATTACTCCAACACCAAGTTGACTCCATGTGACCCATACTTGCTTATAACTGCCTAGGTCAACTTTTACTTCCAAGGTTCCTAACCCTGGTCTCACCTTATGACTTCGTCCCTGTTGGTCCCTATCTCCAACACGAAGCCGACTTCCCACCAAAATTTTTCCTCATGAATTCAACTCCCAAACATTGGTAAGCCTACAATAGAACCCTACGTTGATGCACCAAAGAAACTACTTTGTTGAGGCTGCTCCACTTAGAACTTCCACCTCGAATCCCCACACAACTTGAACTCATTTCACCAACTTGATACCCACATCTTGTGGTTGTACCAAATTTTATCTTTAAGTTAGAAGTTGTGTATGCTAGTCAGGAGTGGAAGAGGTTCATTGGGGTGGCTAGGTATAGGTGGACTGCAAAAAAAGGTTGGGTCAGGTTCTTTCAGTGGATGTTGGGATTGGATCCTTGTACAGTGGAAGTTGGAGGTTTGGTGTGGAGCTGAGTTGATTGGAGTAGTGTCCATGTTGTTGTGGTGAACTTTGTCTTGAAACTAGGCTTGGGGACATGAAGTTGTGGAAGAGTCGAGAGCTTGTGATGTTGGGTTGGTTTGAAGCTAGTGGAATATATTTCGCATAGAAGTTACAACCTATGGCCAAGTGAAAGTGTGGTGATGAACTTTGCTTCTATGTGGAGGCATTGTTCAAAGGAAGAACTTAGGAGTTAGTCAAGATAGGGTCTTGCAAGGTGGTTGTGATGTCGCTGACATGCAACAAGGTAGTGAGTTGGACTCGTGAGGGCCAAGAGAAGTTAATCAAGAGATGGAGTCTTGGACCCTATTCTAGAATGGGGGGCTTTGGTAAAATATTTTTCCAATGTTTAGAATGTTGGCGGTGATTCTCTAAGTCGAGCGGGGATGTTTTTGTCAAGCTTCTTGGTTCATAGATGTGGAAAGGGTTTTCGTCTTTCAGATAGGGAGTTTTTTTCACAGGTTTCCCTTCAAGTGGGACACCCATTCTTATGTTGGAAGATCACTTGAGATAGGTCTGTAAGTCTTCATTAGGAAGCAACCAAGGATGGGATTTTCACCTAAGTGGTCTAGCGTTGAGGGTGTTGCCTATTTTGAGTGGGGGAGGATGTCAGGGTCTTAAAGTGAAATGGTGCATTTGAGGAGCACGAACCCAATCCAATGTGTGGTGTAGGTGTTGCACCCTTGGATCAGTGTCTTCAAGGCATGATGTAGGGACTCAAAGGGGTGAGCTGGGAAAGTCGCAGTGGTGGTGCAAGTTGGATAAGGGGTCTAGTGGGAAAGGCACCTAGGACTCTTTCAAGTAGCACACCCATCCGAGGAGCCATGGGGAGCCAATTAAGGAACTATAGTGTATGGTGATGCTATCCAAGTCTGAGTCCAAGTTGGACCAAATGGCATGGGGGTAAGGTGCAACCATGTGGTGAAGTGCAATGGTGCTAGGAATGGTACAGAAGCATGGGAGCATGGTGGGGCACCGAGTCATGAGGAGAGCATGGCGTTGAGCTACTGTAGGGTGCAGGAGTTTTGTACTGTTACAGGGGCAAGTGGATACTCATCCAAAGTGCAGGGCATTGGAGTTAAGTCAGGTTGGGAACCTGTAAGGAAGAATGTGAGTCGCTACTCTAAGTTATTATATCTGGTTCCCCCTTTGGAGTTGTTTGGTGTTGTGTTGGATGGATTCAAAGTTGGGTGTGCCTACCCAAGTTTGAGTGTCATCCTACCAATGATTGGGAATCAGAATAATATCTTATATAGGGGAGTATGTGTATTCGAAGGATCAATGGCATGTCGCACCAGGTGCAGGGTGAAATCACAATATTGTGTCTCACTTTTTTCCCAAGATGGACATTTACATCAATATTTTTAATCGAATCTTCATCTTCTAAGACCTATAGCAGCTAAACCATTAAGAATTTAAAGATGATGTGAACTAGTGATTTGTGGAAATTTGTGTGTAGATTTTAGATAAAAAAAAAATTAAATGAAATAAATCATTAATATTTCAACATCTCCTTTAATAACTAGTTTTAAATAGAAAACAACATTTTCAGAAAGTAAAATTTGTGTCGTACATCATAACTTTTTTTCTATAAAGGATTAAATTCTAATTTTTGACATATATATTCTTAACATCAATATGTAGGGAAAGGATATTTTTCATAATTTTTTGTTGCATATTTTTTTTTAAATTAATTTTTAAAGTCACTGTAACTATAATTTGGACATACATGTGTGTGATACAACCTAACTTGTGTATATATTGAAAACTATTGTTTTCTTTTGGGGTGAAACAAGGACGTCAATACCTAGGGAAAGGGTATTTTTTGAAATTTGTTTACAATGGTTTACTATTTTTCCACCTCTACACAACAAAGAGCTTGATGTTCAATGAAAAACTTATGTTTAGTAAATATTGAAACTTAAATACATGATAAAATGAAAATATATCAAAACTATACTTGTTGGAAAGCTTGTTTTAAGGGATACAATCTTGCAAAAAGTAAATTTTAAATGACGTTATGTAATCCCTCACAAGGTAAAGAAAAAGTGGTTTTTTACCGGCATTTTGATAGGTGTGAAGGAGACTCCATTATGGGTATGATTTAATACTATAGGGGTTATATCCAAGGGAGTTTGATCTACGGGGGTCTTATCTATCCCTCTTCAATTAATACCCTTTCGATGGAGCCTCTCAAGACTTAAATCATTAGTTTTTTATAAAAATAGTGATTTCAAGCAAAAAATAGCACATCCCAAAAGTGAGACACTATTGTGGCAGCACCCTGGCACATCGGGGATACATTGGAGCATGAGAACCTATGTAATGGTTTCTCAGGATCCTTCTCTCTAGGGGCAAAGAATATTATCCCTGACACCTAGTCCTACTGAGGGGGTAGGTGTTCTATAATGGTCTATAGGGACGAGGAAGTATCTCGTTCCGCCCTAGCCATTGGCGAAGGGCTTTGGTGGTGAACCCGAAGTCCCAATCCCTATGAAGTGGATTAGTAGGGCCGACATGGGACAGATCTAAGGTGCAATGCCAAGGGATTTGCATGTTGGAACCCATCCATGCGGTGAGCTAAATTGTGTGGGACTAGTACCAACCAGGTGAGGTAGAGTAACCTAGGATTCAGCATGGGTTGACTCTAAGGCACCTTGTCGAGGGGCTCGGATGTTGGACTCATCTTATTAATGAGGAACTTGGAACATGGAGCGAACCATGAACTCTAGAGTGGTAGGGTAAGCCTAGAACTAGTGTTGGGTTCAGTAGTGTCAGAGCAGTACTAGGAGTCAGGTAGGGCTTCGTGCATTATTGGTACAAGTCAAGGTGGTGCACTAGGTGCACCCTCGCAAAAGTAATGATGGTCCATGTAGAGCAGGGCACATATGGGAACCATTGAGTATTGGTGTGCTAGCATACTCTTGAGGGAGACCCCATCCTCTTTAAGAGGATCAACTAGGTCGAGCTCAAGGGTTAGACTCATTGAGATGGTGCATTGCATGAACCAAGGGCAGTACTTATGGAGTTACTAGGAAACCTATAAAATGGGTGTAGTAAAAAAAGAATTCAAGAAGCTCCAATTGGTACTGAGGGTGCAACAAGGTCTTGGTGTAGTTTCAACAAAGTGGTCAAGTTGAGAGGATTCTTTGAGTTGGGCAGAACCAATAATGGTGTGGGTTTCTTATGGAGTAGTCCATTGTATTCAAAATTGGGGGCAACTTGAAGGGTGAACTCGGGAAGGCCGAGTTGGTGTCTATGAGATGGAGGGGCAGTCCTTTGAGGGTGAAGTCATTTGAAAAGGAGTGTGATTTCTTGGGCACAATGGTGTTTGAGGAGTGGGGACAAGTCTCAAATGTTTGCAGTCGATTCCCAAGAGCAAGAATGGACTTGAGGAGTTGGACCTTGATCTGGGAGTGTTCAAGGAGTGCACCATGGTGAAGGCTAGCTTGGGTTAAAGGTGGATGGAATCACAAGGAGATATTATATAGGGGACATAAGGGGATGGTGATATCAATGGAACTGCCAAGTTTGTAGTAGAGTACAACATAGTTTAGTGGAGTGAACATTGGGTCATGCTTGGAGCATGCAATTGGAGTGAGTTATAGAGGAGCTCGCGGGTGCAATATTCTGCGTTACATTCATAAGAAGTTGAGTTCCTAGTGAGGACTCATTGGGATGGAAAGGTGTATGTTATGCCTTGCATAACCACCCCACTTTGATCTGCAGATCAAAGTGGGTCCCCCTTCTCTTTTGGTTTCTTTGTTTTGTTTTATTTTCCTTGCTCTTGGGTTGCTTTTGTCTTCTGCTTCAGTTTCTCTTCTGGTTTTGTTTAAACTTTGGCTCTATTTTGGCTCAATTTGGTTCCTTTCTTGTTAAGTATTCAATGAAGTAATCACAAGCCCAAGTATACCTTATGAAAATGTATCTTATATCCTTCTGATGACTAATGGAAGCATCTGTTTTGCAGGAAGAGGCCACACATGATGATATTTCTCAAGTGAATCCACTTGGAGGGCTTTCCTCAGGACGGTTGGTCATATTTCTCCTTGCAAATGAAAACTGGCAAGATCTTGCTCATGTTTGGCCGACTACTAGCGCTTTCTGTCAATGTATATCTGTGTTGCCTTTTGGCAAGATCTAGGGATAGTCACAGCGATCAAAACAAAAATTGCACGTAGGCTCTATCGGCAGGGGGTTTGCTTCAGAAAGGGGTCATGGCGAGGTCTTCAGGTCTCACCGACTATTGCACCACCAGCCAACACTTCGGCCAAACAAATAGAATTTGGCATGTGGTCTTACCAAAGGCTCATTCTCTCCTCGACAGGGAGGTCTTCAGTGAGAGAATTAAATAGGTCTCACCGACCGCCTTCAAGGGGTTCTTATATCGCCATAAGGTTATCTCCCCGCCAAGAAGTCTCAACGAAGAAAGAATGTCTCACCGACCAGTGCAAAGGGGGATTCCATTGGTGGTCATCGACAAGAGAACCGGTAGGTCTCGACGACCAAAGAGTGAGTGTGCGGAGGTCTTCGCCTAGATGTGAGATGTCTATGCTACATCTCACTGACAAAGGAAAGTCACAGCGACACAAATGAGAGTCGCTGTAGGTC
>VDFB02190122.1:0-26468 GCA_007258455.2 Sequoia sempervirens
AAATATGCATCACATCTGGACATGAGTCCTCTACTTATATCTAAAATCTCATAAAAAAAAATATTATAATTTTATTATGGTTAGGGTGGTCAAACAGACACCTACTTCTTATTTTTTTCCTGAAATTTAGGTAATACTACATTGAAATTTCAAATTTTCACCAAATAGATTTTGTTTTTAAAAAAATAAACCTAGTAGTTTAGAAACTACATTTAATTTCCCACAAATTCTATTCTTACATGTTTTTGAAATAATATAGATAACATTCAGATTTTTCGTCAAGAGTTGTCTAACTCTAATTTTTGAATTTTTCATTGCCCACTTAAGGGGCCTGTTTGGCCCATCATGATCCTGCACATACCATAAAAATGTTATGGCATCAATCTTAAGAAAATTCTCTCACTTAATGTGAAAAAAAAGATTAAAAAATGTTTTAGTTTAGGTCAAGAATTAGCAATTAATGCATTACATTGATTTTTTAAAACAACAATTAGGCCAATAAAAATTCAATAAAAAATATATTAAAAAGATTATTAAAAGTTACTCTCATCAATCTTCATGTTGTTAGCTCTCTTTCCCCAAAAGGAATCAGCAAAATACTTTTATTTGGGTCAAAAAGTGGTGTCCGTACACGTGCATGGTATGGTAAAAAAAAAAGACTTTTAAAAAGTGGTTTTTATATATCCCTATCAAAATTTAATTTCTACTATCTAGGTATTTGAATAAATTACATATTTGGAAACTAGATTCAAAATGATAAATTTCATAGTACTGAATTTTTATAAGATTCATTGTGTAAGTGCCTCTAATTTTCAGTCCAAGTGTGACAAATTATGAAAAACAGCTAAAACACTTTTTTTGAGCTTTTTGTGGACCCAACTTTTTGCATAAGCCCTTTTGCAGAGATTCTTCCAAATTTTGTTCCAACATCCATAGATTTTGCATTTCCCTCAAAAAATAGTAGCGGGACTAAGACAATAGTAAGGGTGTCTTAGTCCTCCCTAGCATATTTTGACAGTATCTTTGAATTTTCAGAATCCTCATCACATTTCCAGACTTCTAAGGTACACATACCCTAACTTGCTATTGCTTAACTTCATCATTTGCACTCATCATTTGACTTGAATTATTAGGTTTTGTGAGTTGAATGTTAAGTTGTCTTTTCCAAGCTTTTTCCTTTTGGTGAACCTCTCAAAGCTTAAAGAACCCCCTCCAAGGTCTTCCTTGTTAAGAATTTACTCACCTTTGTGTTGATAGTCAATCCAATTTGGGATCCTATGGCATCCTTGAATGACAATTGGAGAATAGTGGTGTTCTATGACCTAGGTTATAAAACATCCCCTTTCCCCTAAGTTCAATAATCTCATTTTATTTAAGCATATAAATGGTAATCTTATGTCATATAATATTATCATGTCTATATAAATCATTGAATTCCCTAAACCAATACTCACCACCAATGTCATATCTTTGCACCTATATTTTCCTATATGATCATTTCTCTATAAGCACATTAAAATGCTTGAATTTAGGGAATACTTTAGATCTATATCACAGGAAATAAACCTAGGTGTATCTAGAATAATTATCAATGAATGTAGTATAATTATTATATTTACCCATTAAACCAACATTAACTAGACTAAACACATTTGAATGAATAGATTCTAATAGCATATATTTGTTTTATTACTTTTGATAGGAAATAAAACTCCATTTTTCTTATCAAATACACAATTTTAATTGAAATAAAAAAAGAGTAAACAAAAACACTATCAACCATCATTTTATTAATCAATGTCCAAAGACCTTTTCGCTAGTTTTTCCCAAATATTGGTACCATAACATGGATTTTTTAGAATTTTTAATTACATTGATAGAATTACAAAATGTGTAGACATAAATCCTAAATAGAGTCCTACATCATGAGCATCTCAATGCCACCATATTCCCTCTCAACAACCTATAAGTAGACTCATAAATTCCACTTTTACTCTAGAAGCTCATTCAAATTGGATATAACAATAATTTTTTCTCATAAACTTGTAATGGAGTGAATTTGCACCCCAAGGAAAATTCCCCATTTGCATACCCCTTACCATAGAAAACAAAATCCGATGATGTAATTTCCATATGCACCAACTTTCCTTATCCACCTAGCAACTCATTTTTGTGTCGGTGGAGGAATTTTTTCAGGGATACATACATGCGCCATGCAGATGTCCGTGTGTTGCATGTTCATCTTGACAAGATTCTTGCCTCTAGAATCCATCGAGGAATTGTGTTTCTCCATTGGATGTGAACTGTAATGCTTCCTACTCCCTTGAATGGCGTAAAACTACTCTTTTGCCTCCTTTCCATTCAAATTGTCTAACTCTTCATTCTATCCAAATTATTCATTCTCTCTAGCTTCTCAATAAAATTATTCATTCTCTAATGGTCAACTACACACTTTCAAGCTTCACCATCACCTCCATTGTAGCTGTAAGCTTTTGGTTTCTTAGCGCCTCCATTTTGTTCATTGTGACAACATTGTTGTTGGAGAACTTGCAAGCTCACTCCTTCCTCTACTTGCCTTGAGAGGATGTAGCTATGAAGGGGAGATCCTCCATTATCTATTTCTTTTGCATCATTGTATTATGTAGTAGCATATTGTTGTTTGTGTTATTTCTTGGAACTTCTACTTTCATACATTTCATTGTCATTTTCTACACTCGTTGCTATTTGGTTATTCGTGGAGGTGGAAGCAACAAAGTAGAGGAATGACTAAGGGAGTCCTCTAAAAGTAGCCCCAACATTTTCCTTGGTCTTGTGTGTGTAGGTGCATCTTGGTTGGAGTTGTTCAAAGAATCAAGTTGCAAGGATTTCATGTTGCAAAGTGTGACCCTTGGTCTTCCTTGCAACACTAGCACTTGGGTTTGTGACATGGTCTAACCGCCTCCTGTAGTTCTTAACCAAAGCTTGTATCAGGCATTGACAGGTCAATCTTTTGGTGCAATGGTAGCTTGTATCAGGCATTGACAAGTCAATATTTTGGTGCAACGACAAGTCCAACAATTGGTATCAGAGCTGGTCATAGGTTCAAACCCCATGCTTGTGCTGGGAGGGATTGTTGTAAGGTGTGACCCTTGGTCTTCCTTGCAGCACTAGCGCTTGGGTTTGCGACATGGTCTTACCACCTCCTATGGTTCTTAACTGAAGCTTGTATCAGGCATTGACAGGTCGATCTTTTGGTGCAACGACAAGTCCAACAGTTTGGTACCACTTTCTCACTTCCTTTGTCAATTCGAGCGTAGTTTAGTTAAATTATTCTTCTTGTTGCAATTCATTTTTTTACCTTTTCTACTATTCTATCATAGAATAAAACTTCATTAGTCATGTTGTTAGTCGTATTTATAGTGTTTTAATCCATTTCTTAGACTCTTTATCTATACGGACACCAATGCATCACTGAGATGCCAGCGTGTTGTACTAGAGTCCATATCCTGCACTATCATCCTCAGGTAGTGAGCTATCTAGGTAAACATTGAACTTTGGAAATTAGCTTATCTGACCTCCTGAAACATTTAATTTAGCAAAAGGATAGTAGAAACCCAATTGCTCTTCCTTTTCAACCTTGGCATCTTAGTATTCCCGATTCATTTAGCAAGCTTGAGGAATATTAGGGCAACTTGTTTCTTGGGATTCTCTTGTGACCTAGAGTCTTAAAGTAGTCGGTCCCCCTCCTCTACAATAAGTAATAAAATATTGAAAACATCATAGAGAGTTTTCTCCCCCTCCCATCACCAAGACATGTAATTGTTCCTTTCCCTTACCAAAAATATGATGTTTATTTTTTTCACCAATGAAAACTTGTCCCCTATCATAAGTTTGGTATGTTAGAAACCACTCCTTGTGAGGAGTCATTTGGTAGGAGCAACTTGAATCAATTAAATAACAATTGCTAAAAAGACTAGAAAAAATTAAAAACTCATCAATATCATCATCATTGAAGGATTTCTCTATGAAGGATTCATCAAAGCTCTTCTTTGTGATTTTATATTCCTTCGCATGTCTTCTTTTTCCATAATTCCAACACTTTTCTCTTTTTAATGTTTCAAGACCATCCTTTGACTTATATTTTGATTTCTTTTGTTCCCCTTTAGATCCATTTTTTCCTTGGTACTTCCCTAAATATCCAAGGCATCCATATAATCTTCATTAGTATAATTTCTCCTCATCTCTTCACTAAGAAATATAGTAATAAAGGATTTCATATTTTTTTCTACAACACTACCACTACTAGCAATAATTAAATTCTCTCAAGATTCAAGAAAATAAAAAAGAAACAAGATACATTTATCTTCTTTAGTAAGTTTAAAATATACTAAAGCTAGCTAACCTAAAATAAAATTAAAATAATTAAAATATTTTATGTAATAGAAACCTTCATTTTTAAATAATGTAAATTTATTTTGAGACAATTTATTTACCATTCATTTTTTTTGATAGATATCAACTATCTTATTCTACAATATAAATGCAATACCCTCTTTTCAGAAATTCAAGAGGAAAAACTCTACCAATCTTTTGATTTATGTCCAACCTTTTCCAATATTCATTAGGCATTCCATCAAATTTTCATTTTTTTTACAAATTTGTATATATTTTTTCTCCTAAGATACCCTCAATATTCAACTTCAAAATTCATATAAAGATCCATTAAAATTTTCAATATTTAAATGAGAAGTATAGGCCATGATTTCAATCATTTATAAATAACCAAAACAACCAACTCAAAAGATCTCAATATAGCCAAAAATCTAAAATAATTCCAAGAAAGACACCCCCTTTTAAAAAGGACCAAATTTTGGATAGCAAATGTTGTGAAATAGGTAAACAACTATAGTAAGAACTTTTTCACTTACTATAAAAATCTAAAATACTAAGTAAAGTATCATGTGAATAACTATTATATTTGTGTGAGAAATTTAAATTAGAAAATGCATGATAAACACATAGTTCACTAGAATTCATGTGGATAAATATTTGTAGGAAAAAAACTACGATCAAAGAGATTACAAGTCTATATTAATCAAATAACAATGTGTTAAATAATAATACATCCAAAAAATTTCCTTGAATTTGATAGTATTCTATTAACATATCCTTACTTTACCTACAAAAGACCCAAGAGAAAAAATATCCAAGGGATCCAATTTATAGAGAACTAGAAAGATAACATTATGAATGGTCTTACAAAACCAAAACTACCAGAACCTATGATATGAAAAAATCCAATTCTCCCATAGCCAATCAACCAATTATTGTTGAATAGCATTCATAACCATCAACATTATTGACCCCTATGAAGATTGGATATGGATTTTCAAGTATGGTGCTTCAAAATGGAATGACCAACTAATGTGGGCCCCACTCGACAAGCAAAAGACATTCCATACTCTATCTTAGTGCCTAGAATTGGAAAAGAGATGTAACTAGAGTCAAATTAATTTGTATCTACCATCATCATAAGAAATCTCTCTCATGAATTATGTCACTACAACTAATAAATTCCAATAATAATTAAATAATATCTCTTAACCTCCTACATGGGCATCCAAGTTCCCATTCCCAAGGTGTTGGAGATGCATGACATGAGACATAACATTGTAAGGTTAATATCAAATTTATCCTAACACTTATTTGACCTCATGGAAGTGTTTAAATGTGAAGTATTTATACACAGAAAAGGTCACCATTCACTTGGCTTCCTAACCTTGACTACATTAGAAGTGTTCATGAAAAATTCAGTTTATAAAATTATATTAAGTCATCACTCTAGATCTACCACAACATAATTAAGTAACAATCATAATAATTTATTTTTTGTGAAATTTTTTGACCTAAATACTAAAAAGATAAGATTTAATAAATGCTAGTTTGTGATTAGTACATAATCTAATCTTTTAAGAACATGGTCTATCCCACTATGATGGTTCAACCATATGAACCATGGGCTTGGGGAGTTGAATCACCATTGGAAATTAATATTCTAAACCCCTACAAATTTTAGTTAAAACCATTCCTCCCTTTCATCAATATATGAATGCATGGGATGAGTGTTTTTCACTTCCTCAACAAATTGAAACATATTTTAAAGTCGCAACAAAAATGAAAATTTGGAAAAGGGTAATTAGTGGATAGCTCATAGCTCTAAGAGATGAGGGTCATCTTTGGCAATTATATATGTTTCAAGACCTATTGAATGAAAATCAATGTTAGATAATATCCACATAAATTGGTGTGAAGTTCTTAGCCCCAAGAAAAATCACAAAAGAAAAAGGTTGAAAAAGAAGATGGTAACACCACTCTGAAATTTTTCATGTGACATGGAAACCTAAAGAATAACAGGCTAAAATCACTTTAAATAAAATTGTATAACAAAACCCTATGGTTTAACTTATTGCAAATAAATAACATTAAAGACAAAAAATAATTGTGTAACATGTATCTCTTCATACATTCCAAGAGAGTAAATTCATGCGAAGGAATCATTCAAGAAAAAAAAAATCTGTTTCATCCTTTAACTCTACAAATCATAGAAAATTGGTTACTCAATAAACTATGTTATGTTCATTATAAAAACTTGCTAAAAGAATGGAGTGGTGATTTTCCCCATTGTTCATCATATAAGAGCCTTAATCATTGTGATGTGGGCTATGAAACATTATAGATGGAGAAATATAAGAAGGAATAATGCATTATGGTGCTTGAGAGTGCACAAAACTAAGGTTTCTACTATGGGGTTGAAGTTGAATGATAAACTTGGTCCAAGAGTTCAAATGCTTAATGAGGTGGCTTAGTTTTAGTATTGGAACCTTGGTTTAATGGTTTTCAATTCCATGATGATTATTTTCACTAACAATAGTACAACCTTCTTTTTTTCTTGATTGTTGACAATGACAGAAAGGATAGTTTGGAATAAAAAATCATAGGAAAATAATCATGTATTTTATGATCAATTGAATGAAAATCAAAGAAATTTAGTAAGTTAATGTAGGTCATTTTTGAGAATTTTATGGCTTCCAACTTGGATGTTGGAAAATTCATTTAAGTATTTGAAATATCTAATTCAACATTGGCCCATTTATTAGATCATACCAACTAAATTTATTTATCTTGTGAAAAATAAGATGACCAAAATAATTAAAAACTTGGTTAAGGAGGGTCCACACGATGTGAAAACTAGGTATTTATATTAATACTTATTAAAATGGTAGAGCATATACAATATCAAAAAAACTAAATCATTGTAACACATAAAAAGTCAAAATAAATGTTTGATTAAATTTATGAGATTATTTTCATTATAATATAAATGACTTTTGAAAGTCTTTTGTTTTCCCATGCTAACTCATTTACGACAATGTAACTTCCCAAAACTAAATTAACTTTGTTAATTTACAAACTAAAAACCAGCCTATATTTATTATAAATTTACAATTGTATGCTAGATTATTTTTTATTATTTAATCTAGTGTATACTAAACTATCTAGTGATGTTCCCATTGGGAAATCAGACAAATCACTATGCTGAGGTGGAGGCTACATTTATAAGCATCAAATATGTTGTGGACAAGGGTTTCTCCAAAATTTGTGTTGAAGGAGACTCTTTAAACACCAGCAACTATCTACGTGGCATACATAAGCCCAACTAGAATGTGGAGCAATTAATAGAGGATTCTATAATGATGTTAAGTTATTGTGTGGAGACTCATGTTTCCCACATTTTTTGAGAAGGAAATTATTTGGTGGATTTTTTTGCCAATGAGGCTGTAAGGATTAATGAGTTTCGTGCATGGGAGGAAGACTCTCTCCTTCCCAAGAAAGCTAGGACATTAATTAGAAATTATGGCTTTGGATGAGTGCATGTGGTGGCATCATTTATTCTTAAGTACTAACTCTCGACTCACACAATTTGTGGGTTTTGTTTGGCTTTCTAGCTCTCATTCAAATGATAATTGCAAGGGTTTTCTTCATCTGGTTTTTGAGAAAATGGGAGGTGACAGGAGTAGAATTGAGTTGCATTCTTGTGCAAGCCTAAGGAAAAAGAAGAAAATTTGGAGTATCCTCCAGCATGGGAATTTCATGCCATTCTTAGAAAGGTTGCATGGGCATGTCCCCAATGCTTTGGCAAAATTCAGTTCTCGTTGGCATAATCACAAACTTCAGTTTAAGGGCTTGGAAATTGATATCAATGAGGAGTTGATTACTACTGTGCCTGGGTTGTCGATGGTTGGCCATAAGTTCTTTAAGGATAAAAAAGAGCAACGAGGATGCCATGGCTTAGTTTTTCAAAGATGACAAATGGAAAAAGCTTATCAAAATGGAAAGTTGGGCTATGAGCAAAAGTATCTCAAGAAGGCCTAGATGAATATCATGGAGGTGATAATGCGATATGTAACATTGGAAGGTGGGTTCACTACAATCCTCAAGGTCATCACTTTACTCTTTTAAACCACTTTAGGCATGAGTTGTTAATTTCCTTTTCATTTTTTCTATTGTTGTCCATGGAGGTATCATTCTATGCTCATTTAAAGAACAGGAGAGTGCCAGTCCTCCACGAGGATCTTATACTTTTAATCATGAAGCATGTTAAAGCCCTTGTCCTAACTGCAGCTATTAAGGGTAAGGAGTGGATTTTGAGTGTTTCTGGCTCTTCTAGTTTAGATGCTAGCATTGTTGAGGAAGAGGAGTGGGTTGAAGAGGATGAGGATGGGTCCCCAGCCCCTTAGGCCACATCCTTGAAAAAGAGGAAGAAGGGAAGCCATAAAAGGAAACGGGAAACTAAGCACTATATTCTGAATGAGTTAGGTTCTAATAGTGAGGATACGGAGGTTGGCTTTGGTGATTCCACTCTCAGGAATGATGCTTTGGAAGTTGGCTAGGGTGTTGTAGGGTAGGGAAGTAAAGGGGAGGGGATGCAAGAAAATGTTTTGACAATGGAGGAAAAGGATAAGCTAAGAAGGGTTTCCAAACACTTAGCTAAGCTGAAGAACCAAGCCTTGAAAGAAATGGTTGAGGGTGATCCCACAACACTGGTTTACAGTTTTTTGCTAAACTGGACACTGAACTGAATTTTTCTAACTAAATATTAACTTTCAGGCACCTATAGCAGCTAAACTATGAGGAATTTGAAGATGATGCAAACTAGTGATTTTTGACATTTTGTCTGTAGATTCTAAATATATTTTTTTCAAAAATTTTGGAATCAGATTGCACTTCTTTTTCCATCTCCTTAGAAAACTAGTTTTTTTTAGTAAACACCATTTTTAAGGAGTGACACTCACTGTATACAATGTAACTTTTTTTCCATGAAGGATAATTTTTTTTTTTTTTAATTTAGATTTTTAACTATGATATCTAGTGCATGGAATTGGTTTCATAGCATTTCATTGAATAGTTTTTTCTTAATCAAGTTTTAAAGTCAAAAAAATTACAATTCGACATAGGCTGACCGTGACAACATAACATTTTTTTGTATGTATCAAAATTCAAAATTTGTTTTGGATCAAGGACATCAATATCTAGTGCACTAATATTTTTCAATTTTTTTTGATAATCTGCTATTTTTCCACGTAAGTGCATTAGAGAGCTTGATTTTGGTGAAACCTATGTTTAATCAAACTAAAAACAAATACATAATATAACCAAAAAATATTAAAATTATATTCGTTGGATAGCTCATTTCGAGGACTACCATCATCTAGTTGGGTCTGTGAAGTCTCCTCCATTTTCATCCTGAACTCGAGCTTCAAAGGGAAAAATTCTAGAGATTTTTGGTGTCAGAGGGGGAGAAGGGGGGAAAAGGGGGGTTCGAGCAAATCCCCTTTTGAAAAATTTTTCCTTTTTTCTTTTTTTCAAGAAATGTGGGGCCCAACATTTAATGGGTTTTCTCGGCGGGGTTCTAGTAAACCCCTTTGGTTTCACTCAAACCAAATGTTCGTTCGAACCCCCAAAAACCAATTTTTTTTCTATGGGGGCATTTTTTGCAATTTTCCTTCCTCATTGGAATTGTAAACCAATTTTGTGGGTTTACCCTTGAAGGTACCACAATGCCTAGTGACGAGAAGGCTAATGAAGAGAAAGTAGTGGAAATTGATGACTCCTCAGTTTGTAGCTCTCCAATCGTGGATCTAGATGTAGATAATAAGGTTCAAGACGAGGAGTATGTTGAGCAGAAACATGTGAAGATAGAGCCTCTAAAGGTAAATCCCCTTTTGGAGGACTTTTCCTATCTCAATGATGATTCTACCTCTATGTTTGAGCTTCTTGATATGGCGAGGGTAGGGGCCACTAGTACTTTTAAATGAGAAAAATGGACTCTTCAGGAGTTTAATAAAGTAAACATTAAAGTAACAGGTTTGAAGGAGAATTTGAAGAATATTTTGAAAGGCCCAGTCTCAGATATTATGATTGAAAGAATTTTGGACCTTGAGGGTCATATCATGATTTCAAATCCCTGTGTGAAGAGAGATTGGTTGGGTTAGAAGCCAAGATATTGGACACCAATGTGGATATAAGGAAGTTGCTTCATGCATCTCACATCTAAGTCACAAACAGTGTGGACTCTTTGGAAGTCCTATTTTGTAAAATTAGTGAACTCAAGGAGGACCAACTTTATTTTTTTGAGTTAATGGAGAAGGAACACGTGACCAAAGGTAATGGGAAAAAACGTGTGAAAGATTATGGTAAAGGTTCTATTGATAGAGGGACTGCTGATATGAAGAAGTCCTTTGAGGCTGAGAAAAAAGAGTTGTTGGACATGATTGAAAGGCATAGAAGCCAAAAGCTTGAGGTGGCTAATACCTTAAGCAGTTTAAAATAGTGTCTTGTGTGTGTTTTTTATTTGTTAGTTGTTTGTTTTTCTGCTACTAGGTCTTAGTTTCTTTCATGTTGTTATGTTGTTTTGTTGTTGTTGGGTGTTGCTACTAGCTTACTATTTTATCTTTCGAGCAACAATTTTGTAGATCTTTGGTTGTGTTGGGTTTTTGGACTGTTGTTGGTGTTCTGCTATAGTATCTCTTGAGCAGCATTTTGTATCCTTGGTTGTAAAGGGTTTTAGGTCCCTTCAAAACCTAATTTTCCCATATAATCAAAACTATCTAATGATGTACTACTCCAACATTTAGACTAAGACTTTAAAATATTTCTACTTAGAAACCAAAAATTCTTGGGACCACAACAAGAGCATCATTAAAGTGTTTCACATAATCCAACATCTAGACTTGGTCAACAATGTTTGCACATGTTGAACTTCCAATAAAAAAAAAAAAAAAACTTTTTCCACGTTAACTACACCATCAAACTCAAGATTATATGCTTCCAATGTATATTTCACCCAAGTGGTAAGAGATTATTTTGTGAGGGGTTTGACCATCATAATAAACTATCAGTTTCATACCATATATAGTCAGAGTGAACATCAATGTCTTCAAGAAAATATATCTATGAAGGATTTTTAAAAAAACTTCATTCATAATATATTTTTAGACTTATTTCAACAAAATTCTTACCACTGTTTCTTATATAAATTATATCAAAAAAAGTAAAAATTCATATTTAAAATAAATTTGTTCAAAAAAATGAAATTTAATGCAAATATTTAATACTAAGTTAGTTTAAATAATCTGATATAAACATAGTATTAGTATAATAACAAAGATTATAAATATCCACATAAAATCTATTATACATTCTCATTATATAATATTTTTAACAATACACATTTAATGCAATTATCAAGTATTTTGAAAGGGAAAATAACTTTTAATTGTTTTTGCTACTTATAATACAAATTAATGTTGCATCGATAATCCACCTCTTTCAATTAAGAACTAAAGATTAAAGAATATATATTCCATCAAAATCATCCAAAACATAATTGTGACCTCATTTTTAAAAAAATTATCATGACTTAACATTACTTCTAACACTTCAAATTTTTCTTTTGCTATTTTTATATTATTATTTGCTCGAAACCTCCCTAACCAACCATTGCATGCAAGTTAGTCTTTAATTATGCCGAAGGCGTGTCCCTCATTGAGCTTTCGAAGCTCACTTTTGCATCGGACGGCTGGAAACCACGAAGGCCCTCGGCAAGGTTCTACATCTGTGCAGAGGCGTTGATCCTTCCACTGGCACAACACACATTTTTGCGGGTGGTTGAGCATTTACTCCGGTCGTCAGCATTGTTGTTGCAGCCTGTTTGGTCATGGGTCTTGAATGCACATGACAACGCATGCCTTGAAGACTCGGCTGGATTACCTTGATAACTGTCGCTCAAGCAGCTAGGAAGATGAAGAAAATCTGTGCAAAATATCTGAGCGGAGTAATGAATGTCTTTGACAGCACGACAGAATGAGGGAAGTCGGTTACTCCTTTAGTAGATGCCCCAAACCCTAAATTCATATTCATATTTACATTTCGGGTAAAATATTCTGTGAAGAGATATTTGTGCAGAATCCTCAGGTAAGTCGCATTCCGTTGAATTTGTCAATAGTTCACGTGTCTATTCTATTCCGTTTGATGGATGTCCTGAACCTGATTCGAAATCTCCCATTTTGGGCTACGTAGGAAGGAACAATACAGAACTTGGGGTTTCCTGCAAATTCCTACGACCTCTGCCCATTTTCTCTCATTGGCATCATTGACAGGTATTTCCATCTGCTTCAAATTTTCTAGGGTTTTCCCTCTTTACTGAAACTGTTTCTGAGTTAGAGTATCAGCTGAATTTAGTAACAAATGCATTAAGATATATATATTTCAAAATATTCTGTTTCAAAATGAGAGTAGTCTCACTGTCATGGAATTTTATTTTCTCCCAAATATGGTGGAAGAACTCCATAATCTTTTTATGTGCCAAATTACTGTTGAAGCAAAACCACATTTTCTCGCCTAGAATACATGACGTAACTTACTGCTTCTCACATAATATTAATTTCAGTGATAAAGGAAAATGAGGGATTCATAGGATTTACCTATTATTCAGTGTAAGATTTGCCTCTGAGATGGGCACCGGGATAGGGAGTGTTTGAATTCTCACGAGCAGCTGATTCCGAGGTAGGGCTAGCGGCATAAAAAAAAAAAAACCGTAATAATGATATAGAAACAACAGGGTCTTCAGCTGGCTCGAAAACCCTCTGTACATTGTGTTACTCTTGTGCGAGTGCTGAACACGTGACCCCTCTATTGTGCAGTTTCCCATTGCTTTAAGTCCCCGGTAACCCTTCTTAATTTGAAATTTAGATACCAACAGAACTAAATAAAATAAACAGACCAAAAGATTAACAAATATTTACTTACTTAAAGCTAATCGTGAACATAACATTATCACTGCAAGCCCTTCACCACACTATCTGCAGAAACAAATGTACACAGAAATTGACATTAATCATTAGACTTGAAGAACTCCACTGCATTTAAAAGCCTAACAACAAAAACTTAGCTTGATCTTTACAGCTTCAACATAAAATAGCAAGTAAAACACTGTAAATTGAACAAAACTGCCAAAAAGGATTCAATCCATGGAAATACAGTCGTCTTTCAGCAATATAAATCAAATCTTTCTGCTATATAAAATCTTTTAGCCATAAATATCAAATCTTACAAAATGAAATCTTCCAGCTATAAAATGTCAAATACATGCTAAAATGAAATGAAGAAGAGCATTCGGCCTCGTCCGCCTCTATCTGCACAGAAATGGGGAAGCACCCTTCGAGTGTGCTGTCAATGGTGATGCCAGCAAAATCACAGTCATCCCTGCTCTATTGCCTAGCTTGCCAACATAGCTTGCCTAGTGTTGTTTTTATTTTACAATTTCACAAATCATCGCTCAGAGTGAGCCTACAATCCGGGAATGCATTGGATGGATTTCTAATACTTCCATAGCAGCCCGGGTTTCATCGCTTATTATCGGTTCTGGTTCAATTTCTGCCAACACCCCCAACTTAGATACTTAAAATTACCAGTAAATTAACAGTTAAAAAATTGAAACACAAAAAAGCTTCACTAGCAATTTCACTTTATATAGAAGCAGAAACCAAATCTGCCTCGAGCTGCTGCTTCAATCTATTCATGTAAAATGAAAAATATTTGCATCCTTCAACTCAACACAAGAGTTTTAATCCTTCTAAACAAAAATATTGGCTGGAAGTTTACATTTGTTACCTGTTTTAATGTGTAGGTGACAACACCGAAATTTGTTTTACCCAATGTCAGATGTGGCAGGCATGCAGCCTCAAATTTTAGTTTGTGGCACATGTAATTCTATGGTTTTGATGGCTCGCGAACCTTTTTACTGGATTATTCTTCATGTAAATTCTAGGGATTATTCTTCGTTTAAATTCTGGCTAATAAAATATTGTGTTGTCTATCTAAGTGTTAAATGGAAGTAAATTTTGCGTGAGATAGTTTATATTGAAACGTAAACAGGGAGAGCACAAAATAATAACAGATAATAAAAATTCAATAAATCTTTTAACTGTTTTATTAAATATTGAATTAAGGGATTTCACCCAAATTTTAAAAATATGATTTGCAATTGGATATATTTATACATCTATTAAAATTTAATTATTTCAAAATTTCTATTTATAGTTTTGTATTTTGTGATTTATCTCTTTACTTTTCTCATCCATTCTATGTACACTCTTTCTATTAAATAGTTTACATATTGCTTTTTTCATTCATTCTTAACTTTCTTCTTTTGTTTGCTTTGCAAGTCAACCGCTCTACTACACAAACAAATCTAGAAATTTTGTTGATGTACCAATGACAACAATGTGATAAAAGACAAAAATAATTTAATAATTTTATTATAAATTATTTTATAAATAAAAAATAAATTGAAATGGATTATATTTAAAATATTATTTTAAATTTCATTTTGCTCCTTTCTTTAATAATATATATTACATAATATACATAATAAATATAGATATACTTTAAATTTTATATATAATTAAATTAACATGAAATAAATATTTAACATATTTAATATAAATGTACATATTTCTAATATATAATAATTTTTTAAAAATATATTATATAATTTAGATTATAGACAATTCAAATATAATATATATATATAAATAAATAAATAAATAAATTTAAATATACAATTTATATTATAATATTGTATTTAAAATATACACATATAATTTAAATTTTAGTTTAAGTTTATTTTCAATTGATAACAATGTCAAAACAAGAGAGAATATGATTGTAGATTAAGTTAATAGTAATTATTTTTACCTATAAAAGAAAAGTTAATAGTAATTACTTTTAAGAATGAAATCATAATAAGTTATACTAATACATTGTGTCGTTCAAAAGTTTGGGTTAATTTTTGTTGCCCCCTGAAACCTGAAAATTATATAAAATAAAATAAAATTGAATTCAAATTAATTATTGTTAATAAAAACATGCCATTTATTTATTGAAAAGACTTCAATGAAGGACTGTCCTCCAGAAAGCCTATGCATTGTATTATCTCAACAATCACCAAAAGGGCAGCCCAATTCCACCTTGGTTTCTATGACTCCACTTGATCCACAGTAGCAGAGATTGAAACTGTCCTGGGGACAATAGGGCATACCCATGCCATTTTAATGTACACTCAATCACCTACTAACAATTTGTATATATTACAAGCGTGTGAGGTTCCTATAAATTGTTTGACCCCATGAAAGAGTGAGACAACATCTCATTGAATATGATTATTGCACTGTACACAGCCCGTAATGGCTTAATCTAATACCAGCCCATAATGCTCATTTTTAATTGTGTGCACTGCTTTTTAGTATAGGGTAGCTGCTAACCGTAGTGCCTAGCGGTGAAACTAAAAGCTTTGCAAGAGAGTATGGATATCTATCAAAGGATAATAGAATGGGGATTTTTTGTCAGATATTATAGTTGGAAATGCTCTGGTTGACTTGCACGCAAAAGTGGAAGCATACAGAAGGCAGAAAAATGTCATCAGTCATTTTAGATTTGTATTTAAATTCTTCAAATACTATACTAGAATTTGGAGAGAGTATTACCTCTTCTCTTCTACTGTATACCTCTTCATCATGTAACATCAATTTAACATCAATGGTTTAATCTAATAGCAGCCCATAATGCTCATTTTTAATTGTGTGCATTGCTTTTTAGTATAGGGTAGCTGCTAACTAAAAGCTTTGCAAGAGAGTATGAATATCTATCAAAGGATAATAGAATGAGGATTTTTTGTCAGATATTATAGTTGGAAATGCTCTGGTTGACTTGCACGCAAAAGTGGAAGCATACAGAAGGCAGAAAAATGTCATCAGTAATTTCAGATTTGTATTTAAATTCTTGAAATACTGTACTAGAATTTTGAGAAAGTATTACCTCTTCTCTTCTACTATATACCTCTTCATCATGTAACATCAATGTATACTTTGGTGCTAACCCCAGTTGCATTTTCAGCGCGTCTATTCCTTTGATAGGCAAGTATATCTCCTTTATCATCAACTCCCAAAAAAATAAACACTCCCCAGCCACATCATCATCGAGCTCTCTTTGATGTCATGAGATTATTGCCCCTAACCTTGCTGTTTATGACAGTCTATATCATGCATTGTATTATGGTTTGGTCATTACACCTCATGACTACCCATCTTAGCTTTTGACTGTCCATAATAGTGCATAATGTCCTTGCATATTCAATTCTCTAAAACCCTTTAAGAACCTTGCTAACTATCACCATCACCCTTGACTGTCAAACTTTCCCTTCACTGGGTATCTTCTGAGTTGGTTCAAAAAATGAAATTACCATATTTCTTAGAAAATGAAATTTGAATAGTAGTTCATATTCTTTCTCTTCTAAATCACCAAGATTCTATGCGGCTAAAGTGAGAGCTGGCTAAAGATATCCCAATCTTTTATCTGAAAGAAGAAATTTAATTAATGAAAACTAATATACAAAAAAATGCATCAGAAAAATAATATAACTGTTGTTATAAACCAACAACTTATTAATCAGCTAGATAACTATCCATGAACCATGAGTCCAACAAAGAGCAATAATCATCTGTAGAATCATGATGGACGAATCCAACATGGCATTGTCATATAAAACAACAATTATTTTGCAAATTGTTGCTGAAAACCAATCGGTTCTGCTACACATAAGAGTCCATTTTCCCAACATCAAATAGTAGAAAGTTGTCTCTGTGTATGCTCCAATACAATTGATGGAAATGCAAAACTGTTGTATCATATCGATGTCATTGCATTCGACAAATTCACTGCCAACCATTTACCATCAGAAAATTCATCAATAACAATTTTCCATCGGGTGAATTTGTCATGATGGTGAATTTCCCCATCGTGCTTTCATTAGAATTTTTTTTCCCTATCTTTCTATTTGCATATACATCGGAATGTTTCTTGATCTCACTAACAAAATTATACAAAGAAGGTTTTGTATCTATTTGGTTTCGTAGTTATTCAAAGCCATATTATTAGAAGTGGGTTTGAATCCTATATATCTTTTTATCTAAATCTCTTGTACTTTCCTCATTGTTATATAGGTGAAGTTATCTTAAACTAGATATTTGTATATAGTTTCATACAATAGATTCTTGTGAAAGCTCTACAACTTCAATTTAGAGAATAAATATTGTATACAGTTTGTAACTTGATATCTAGAAATGTAATTTAAATTTGGTTCTCTAGCATGTCCTAAATTTAGATAGTAGCCACACTTACTTTCTACAAAATAAGGTATATAGTATTTAGCTTCAAGTAGTTTGATTTCTCATTTGTAATTTTGTACATATATAATCTTTAACCTTACTCATCCCAGGAGATGACTACTACTCCCCATGTCCCTGAGATTATCCAACCCATGGTGGCTGACTCATGTGCATCCGTTAATAGTCCAGAGAATGTTGGAATAGATGCCGCACACCTCGCTGCGACCATATCAACCAGTTGCCAAAGCATAGTCCACCAATTTAAGGACATTTTCTAGTCATCGCCCTCAGTTCAAGATGTCGACATTGAACAATTGCAGGAAACACTTGCCTTGTTTCGAAAGAGTTGCACAAAATTGGAGGGTCTATGCACTTTCCTAAGAGAAATATTTTATGACCGCCACTACCAGCAAGATGGAACGGCTGCTCTAGTGCATGCATATGAAACATACCTCCAAAATATGTGATAGTTTAGTTTAGCTTGCTACTATTTAACCTTTGTACAAATCCATAATTTTTTGATATTAGTCCAATCAGAATGCGTATACTTTGATGCTATGTAACTAACAAATACATATCCATGTACATAATATGTGCCATTTTCTCACATTGTGTGCACTTTTCCTATATATTGCTCAATATGTAAGTGCCTTTCAAATTACTATGCTCACTTTCTATTGTAACTACCACAATGTCTACTCTTAATCTATGTAATCTATTGCATAGCAACTTTGAATTACTTGCTCTCTTCTAAATTATATTTGCACATCCTTTTAATTTAGTTCTATGATGTTCTTGTTCAATTTTGTATGCTTCTCACCTTATGGTATTAGGCTAGCAAATACACCTACACTTTTATTCTATGCAATTAGTTGCTTACTTCTAAAGTTTGAGCTAGCCCATGCTTTTTTAGTCTACAAACACTACAAATGCATCTTACTTCACTTTTTTTCCCTACAAAACAAGAGATTGCCACAAAACCTTAAAATCACATCTTATGCCATACAATGGTTTCTCGCATTTTCCTTTGCATTTTTTTTAGGCATTGCTTATGCTTGCTACACATAGTAAACGAAAACTTACTTCCAATTGATGCCTATTATAGATCACAAATCCTATACATGAAATACAATCTAACAAAACCTCCTTGCACCTTCTCCAAGCCCCAACAAATCCAAAGACTTTCATACTTGAATAAAATCTTTCAATTTAGTTCATACGAAAGGTTGTACAGACCAGTTTGCATTTCTTGATTACTACTATAACTTTGTTTTGATACCTAAATTCCATACTCACTTTGCTTGCAGGCCCTCCACTTCCACTATCTTCGACTATTGTCATGTCTACTTTAACTACAAATGCCATTGCCGACATCCTTTCAGGCATTCCTGATGTTGATCCCTTTCTACAAGTTGCATCTATCGACCCCATTCAACAACCACAACCTACGCTCCCCAAGTATCGTATTCAACTATCAGATGGAACACACACACACCCTGCATTGCTGCCCACGCAGTTCAATGAGCTTGTTTTGGAGGAGGCTTTAGTCAAAGGCTCTATTGTCCACCTCAAAGAATACATCTGCAGAAAGTTTCACAAATTCACGTACGTTCACAATTACCTTCTTTAATTTGGTTCCTCTTCTTTACACATGTACATAGCATTCACTTTCAATTTGTCCTTATCATTGCAGGGCTATTGTAATTCATAGCTTGGAAGTCATTACAAACAATGCCTCAATCATTGGAGCTCCAACTGCGATTAATGAAGCTACAACTTGTATGCCCTCTAGCAGCTCTCTGGGTTCGTTGTCCAGTAGTCCAAATCCCAACACCTCACTCAATACACCTGAACCACATCCCATTGCATCCTTGACCCCAAACCATAAAAATTGGTCCATAGAAGGTCGTGCCTTGAGTAAGAGCCCAATTCATCATTACAAGAATGCAAGTAATGATGGGAAAGTTTTTGGCTTCGATTTTGTAGATACCGCCGGATCTGAGATACATGTAACTTGCTTTAATGAACTTGTAGACAGGTTCTACGATGTGATAGAGTCTAATAACACTTATGTCATCTCAAATGGTCGTATCAGAGTCCGAAACACAAAATACAGTAGCAGCCACAACCCATATGAATTATTCCTACACAGCTCCTCAACCATCAATACATCCACTTGCATAGAGTCCACAATACCCACCCACAACCACCATATTAAAACCATTGAATCATTGATGTCATTACCCATTAACTCCCTTGTAGATGTCATTGGTGTCCTTCTATCTATCTCTCCAGCATCAACCATTCGCAAAAGGGATGGCTCTGAAACAATAAAGTGTACAGCCACAATCATGGATATGTCAGGCCGAACCATTGATATCACACTTTGGGGTAGCCATTGCCAAATCGTAGGGAAGCAACTAGCTGGCCTTCCCCTCCAACCCAACCCACCAATTATATTGATCAAAAGTGGTCGGATAACCTCATGGTTTGGAAAATCTATTGATACCATCTTTCCTACAACCATTGTAATCAATCCTAACTTGGTTGAAGCCTCAACATTGCAAACATGGTATGCCAGTATAGGGATTGGCCTTCCTTGCCTTTCCCTCTCAAAGAGCCAAGTATCAACCGAAAAATTTGAAAATCCGATTCTTATTTCAAGTATTGTGAATCCAACCTCTCTTGAAAAACAAAATATTTGTGTTAAGGCCCGTATCACAAAGCTCCACTTAGACAATTTTTACTACTTGTCTTGCCCTCAGATGGTTGACAACAAAAAATGTAAGAAAAAGGTTCTACAAATTACCCCAAGTGCTTTTAAGTGCCCCAAGTGTTCTACAGAGATGGCTACATGTGATTTTAGCTACATGCTAAAGATGGACTTGCAAGACGGGACAGGTCATCTTCTTGATGTCACTGCTTTTGAAGAACCAGCAACAACGTTGTTTGGAGTTTGCGCAGAAGATTTGCAGCTCCTACTAGCAGAACCTAATGGTCGTAGCCAGATTTTGCAACCAATTCTCAACCACGAGTTCCTGCTAGCACTGTCCATCCAATCAAATACTTTCAGTGGCCGTGAATCTCAAAGCATTGTTATTATAGCTATTAAGCGCGCTTAGATTTTCTATTGTACTCTTTTCAAGTATGCTTATTGCATCACGTACAATTATCCGCTTTTTGTAACCACATCAAACAATCAAAAGAAAAAATTACTTTTTGCAATATTGAATTTGAAAAACATATATACATCTTTCCATATATACATGTTTCATGGTAAATTTGGAGTTACCACTATTTAGTAAGCTTTTCCATTGTACAATTGCAAACTATTAAATTACATATGCCATCACCATTTAGCGGTTACCGTAATTCCATTTGCACTTAATACATTTGCATTTTTATCCCTTTCAAGTTTCAGGACATTTACTATAGCACAAAAAAACATAAACAAACATTTATTCATTCGTATATTTTGTTGTTTCAAACGATCCCAAACAAAAATGGTTTCCTTTCAACTGATGCTTACACCAACCAATGCTTTCATATGGTTGTGAATGTTTTTCTTAGAAAATTGACATTATTGCATCCATCCGGATACCTTTAACCTTCAATATTTTAGTCTTCTCAAATACAAAATTTACTTCTAATTTCCAACATTTTTATGTAAACTTGCAGCAATTTTTAAATGGATTTGGAAAACTCAAGATTGCAACAAAAAAGAGCACGTCGTAACCAACAAGAGCGCACCCGCTACCATGCAAAGAAAGACGTCATCAATACAAGAAGACGACAAAGGAAAGAAAGCATGGCTAATGACGCTTCCACTTCCACCCTCCCATCCTCTGCTACACCCTCCCACCTTCAACTTGACAATACTAGAACACAAGCACATACAGAAACCTTGGCTAATGCCACTTCCACTTCCATACTCCCATCCTCCGCTACACCCTCCCCTCTCCATCCAACTCCAAACTTTGGTCAGACCTTCCTTGCTGCTAGATCTTCCTTTCATTCTACGCTTGACAAACTTTCAATCATGTCAACTTGTATAGTTTGCATGGAAAAATATCCAGGTATTAAGACAAAACTAGTACTTGGAATACCTACTTGCTACAGATGTGCAGCTGAAAAAAATGGCAATCGGTTCTCCAAATGGAATAACATGGATCCTGGTGAACAACCTCCATGTTTACGAAGACTAACTCAAGTTGAAGAGATGCTAATAGCTAGAGTCAGCCCAATCCTTCAAGTCACCTATGCAAAAGGAGGGCAACTAAAATATACTGGGCACACTATTAGCTTCCCTCAAGATATCTCTATGATTGCTACCCACTTACCTAGACGTATAGATGAGCTAGACATCTTATTGGTTAATAGAAAAAACATTGGCCAACAAGACTATAGCTTCTATGTGAGTAGAGGTCGTGTATACGAGGACCTACATTACAAAACCTCACATGACCCATACTATAGAGATGTACAATTAGATGTGGCTGCTTTAGCATGTCTACCAAGTGCTCCCACTAACATTGCCGACCTCCTATCTGCAACTACCACAATTACTAGCACCCCACCTACAAGCTCTAACCTTAACGATACTACAACCGTCAACCCTACTGAAGAAGACATTCAGCCCTCTACTTCCTTTGTAGCTAACCTTCCCCCAGCACACACAGAAGTCGAAGAATTGCGTTCTTTATTGCAATTAGGTCAAGGTCGACCAACTTTATGTATGGATTGGCCACCCCTTTCACCATCACCCGTCAATGAATACACCACTGAAGGATTGTTTGTTATGGATTTCCCAACTCTGTTTCCAAAAGGCGTCGCCGCTTTCAAGCAACAACGCATGCAAGAAGTTAAGTTACATGAATATGCTCTCCACATGCTTCGGTACTTTGACAATAGGTTTGGCCAACACCCTCGCTTTAGGTACTTCATTCTGAATATTATCATGCATCATCGCAGCCAGTCCACAGCATCAGTGTTTGTCCATAAGCACATTAATACATGCTTTCCTGCAACAATATCTGATCTTCGCCAACATTTAAAGGACCTACCAGATGATAAACTTGCTGAACAACTCATGCGCTTTGGATCAACAATCCGTGGAACACGACCATTCTGGAACCGCTGCAGAGGGGAGCTCACTGATATGGTCCTCCAAGCTGGTTGCCCAACGCTTTTCTTTACACTTAGTGCAGCTGATACAAAATGGCCTGACCTACACAGTATTATGCCATCATCGGCACCTTCAAATTTGCAAGCCGCTTATAAGTGGAGGATACAAAACATTGTTCAAAATCCACACCTTGCTGCCCAATATATGCATCTCAGATTTACTGCATTTCATGAAGAGGTTTTGGAAAAGCTACTTGGTGCAACCGACTATTGGTACAGGTATAATATCGCTCCCCTCACAAGCTTGCATTTACTACAACTTGAATTCTTCCTAAGTTCCTAACCTTGACAAACCGTCAGGTACGAATGGCAACACAGAGGCTCCGCACATATCCATGGTTTCCTTTGGCTACAAGCAGCACCTGATGTTGGAAAACTACAATGGGACAACCTTGAAGCAGTCCAAAAAGCCCTTACCTACATTTCCAGGCATGTATGTGCATGGAACCCTCGCTCACTACTATCAAGGAACCAACCAATTCATCGATCTCTTGCAGATGACCCTTGTTCAATGGACAGCACAATGATCATGCAAACTAACCCTATCATTGACTACACTGAACTTGTCAACTGTGTTCAACGCCATACAAAGTGTACCTTACAAACATGCCTTCGAAGAAAGGGCCAATCCCTCCAATGTCATTATAAAGCACCTTGGCCCATGCAAGAAATTTCCACCCTTGCCATTGATGAATCTGGCCTACCTAAATTTACCGCTGCTCGAAATGATGATCGCTTAAATCAACACAACCCATCTATCCTCTCTATTTGGAGAGCTAATATTGATTGTCAGCCTATTGTCTCCATCCATGCAGTCCTCAAGTATATTGCTAAGTATGCAACAAAAGCAGAGACCAAGTCAGAAACATACCACACTATGCTTTCTCGTATTTCAACCAATATTGAGTCTGACAAGCCTGCACCAACAGCTTTCAAAAAAATGCTTGCTGACACTCTTGTCGACCGTGATATTGGAGCCCAAGAAACTTGCCACCTCTTGCTTAAACTTCCACTCTCCCTGTGCAGTAGGACTTTTGTCTCTTTAAATGTGAACCAAAAAAGTTTTCAACGACTAGGGCTCTCATCTGAATCATCCACCACCTGCCCAAGTAACATTGATGCTTACATGATTCGTCCAGTTTATTTAGAGGCTATGTCACTTATTGAGGTCACCCAAAAGTGGACCTACAAGGCATCCCGGAAGCAAAGGCAATGGAAAGAGCGCCCCATTAAAGCCATTGTTCGTGTCTCACCACGTTTCACCTCCATCCCTGCAAGAGACGACATTTGCTTTGAAGCATTTTGCTAGAGTGAACTACTTTTGTACAAACCATTCCGCAGCATTCAAAATGAGTTCGCAATGCCCAATAGTAATATTATACAACAGTGGGAGAGTTTTGCAGATAGTTACCATCCTTGGCATGTTCTCCGCACGTGCTTAGAGCCTTCAGAAGATACAGAATCTAGCTCCTCTTCAAATCTAGAAGATATAGTACATGAGAACAACCCATCTGAGTGGCAAGTATTATCAAGCCTCTACCCCAGCGTTCCTTTTCAATTTGATGAACTAGATATGCTTGGTCGTCGTGACATTGACTTGCACCATGATTGGGGCTCCTGCCAACTAAGTCCCCAAGAACAAGTATATGCTACTACCTACATTGAATCCAGTCACCAGACATTTGTACTCCCCCATCTTCCCACAATCCCTACCCAACTTGACCTCTCTATCCAACAAAAGAAAGCATTTGATATAGTTTTCTCTCATCTAAATTCATGTACTTTGCAACCTCCTTTATGGATGATTGTTCAAGGAACTGCTGGAACTGGAAAATCACACCTAATAAAAGCCATCCAATTTGCCATCAACAGTTCATCCCAAAATTCCCCATCGCCATTACTACTTCTAGCACCTACAGGTGTAGCGGCATTTAACATCCAAGCATCAACAATCCACTCAGCCCTACGTATACCTATCAAAGATATTGCCCCCCTGCAAGGGCAAGCACTAGCAGCCTTCCAAGAAAAAATGTACTTCATTCAGTACATTTTAATAGATGAAATGAGCTTCCTTGGCTCCAGATTACTTCAAAGTATTGACATGAGGCTACGTGAGGCATTCCCCAACCACAACCAATTCCCATTTGGAGGTTGCTCAATCATGCTCTTCGGTGACCTTGGACAACTACCACTAGTCAAGGACATTCCTATGTATGCCTCTACCTCATACGGGGGTTCTCTGTGGCGGAGCTTCACAACAGTAGTAACACTAAGCAAAATATTTCGGCAAAGTGGAGAGGACCCAGCGCAAGTTACCTTCCGTACCGTCCTCTCAAATTTACGAAATGCAGTTCCTACAGTCGAAGATTGGCAGGTTCTTATGTCACGCTCCACCGCAGCTCTACCTTGTTCAACTCAAGCTGAGTTCTTGCCCTCAATATTTCTTTTTGCAACTAATGAAATGGTCTCACAACATAACTTGCGAATGTTATTATCTTTGGCAACACCAATTGCCTTGTCAACTGCAGAGCAACTACGAGGTTCACCAAGCTCCAGCCCAGATGAAGAACAACTACAATCTAAGGTCCTTTTATGTGTTCATCAAAAGGTCATGCTTTGTTCAAATTTATGGGTGGAAATAGGCCTCGTCAATGGTGCACTTGGACAAGTCCAAGCTATCTTCTACAAGGATAGTGAACATCCACCTTCACTTCCCTTGTTTGTTGTTGTCCAATTCAAAAAATACATAGGCCCTGCTTGGGATCTCAATAACCCAAAAAATGTCCCTATTGCCCCTGTGAGTCGTGGTCTCCGTCGTCAAATTCCCCTGAAAATGGCTTGGGCCTTGACAATACACAAATCACAAGGGCTTACACTTGAAAAGGCAACTGTTGACATCGGTAACATCGACCGGCAAGGGCTTACATTCATAGCTATTTCTAGAGTCCGTTCACTAGCAGGCCTGCGAATCAATCCAGCTTTCTCCTTTCAAAGATATGCACGCATGAATCAAAGCTCTTGTGTTGCTCGCCGTAAACAAGAGGAGGCTCGCTTACTCTTGCTATCCACCGAAAACCCTTGAACACACAATGCCATTGCACATTCATGTTTTAATTCTTTCAAATTTTTTATGTGCAATTTTCTTCCAATTCTCCTGTTTCTTCATGTCAACTAGACCACTTTAACTATATGGTTAGTTTACTCATGTTGAAATGTGTGTGGGTACCCAACCTCACAATGATGTGAATATTCTGCATACACCACAATATTAAAACAAGGCAAATATATGGTTATTGTTAATTTACAAAATATTCAATAAATGAATCTTTTCTAATATACAGTTACATGAAGAGGATATCGTTTTCTTCTTCTGTTTTTTTAAACGCTGTTGGTTGCCTGTTAATAAAATTTGCATAGTTATTTCCACCCGTGCTTTTAAGACTGACGGTATTTCTCATGTACTCATAATAACTCAAATTATCAGACATTTTTAAAAGTTAATTTGTTAAAGTATATGTT
>VDFB02190122.1:26568-69229 GCA_007258455.2 Sequoia sempervirens
TCCATTGAAAGTCATCACCATAGGAAAACACCTCACGGGGATAGCAAAAACTGAGAGAGGTTTTTGTAGATGGTCCCAACATGAACCCATAGCCTTTGACGGAGAATCTGTATGCCTCATGGTCTTTGAGAAATAGCCCTTCAAAAATTGTTTCCTTTTAGCACTTTGGACTCTTAAGGGAAACTAGTGGGCAACAGAGTTAACTTCTTCACAAACTTGGTTTGAAGTAATTTCATTCTTTTTTGTGCATTTTAGAGACATTTTGACTGGAGTTCGGTCTATGAGCCCTATTCTATGATATTACAAAAAGGTATTGTGGACCTATATTAAGCTACCACTCTCAATATCATACAAATTGAACCCTGGCATTAATAGACTCTGTATATCAAGCTACCACAATTTTGTTGATGTTAGCAGCTTCGTCGATCTCTTCCAGCCGTTCCAACACATGACAGAGCTTGGAGAAGAGAGAAGGAAGTCGGCTAGTAAAGAGGAGAGTAGAGTATGCTTCAAGAGTAAAACATGGCACTTGCTAAGACTAAGCCTGCCCAGCCATACAAAAATGGCATACAATATAGCCAAGTCCACTCCAAGGAAATAATCAATGGCTTGGTATAAAGCAAAGTCCACTAGCAATACATAAAGGAAAGTCCACCCTTGTTTCTTGGCACAAACACTTAGCAAAGCCCATCCATGTTAAGAAAGGGATGTGTGAAACATGATTGAAGTCCGCCACATGTCTTGGCCATGAAATTTGACAAGGTCCATGCTTACCAAAGAGTGACATGGCATAAAAGATGGAATCTTGCCAAATCCGCTTCAAGAGGATAATGAGTGTCTGCACTTAGAAGAATATGAACATGGAAAGTGAATGAGTGAAGTCCGCTCAGCATGTTAAGTCTGAAATGGCAAGAGAAAAGAGGAAGTCTGCCATTCTTAAAGTGAAATTGAGCTCGCCCCTCATTTGTAAAGGGTGGAGACAGTGTATAGAATTGTTCTGATAGACTATTTCTAATAATAAAAGCTCTTATGCATGATTTGATTTGAACCACTTTTATTGTCAAATAGTGTGCATGGTTGCATAACTTCTTCCACCATAGATTGGTGATAGATTAGAATTAGATTACACTTGGAATAAAATTTGCTTTGAAAGTTTGTTAGATGAATGCAAGATTTGATAAGCATTGATTTATGGTGGAACTTTTGCTCATACTTTCTTTGAACGGATGATTTTTGTTCAATGCGTAAAGTTAGCCTGAGCTTACCCTGTGGATTCTTAACTTCTGTCTGGATAAATATTGTTTGATTGGAAGGTAGTTATTCATGATATGAAAACCATAAGCACATTTCCTTGAAGATTGCAATGGCTTTGAGTAGTTGGCGCGATTCCTGCATGGCAAAACAAAGTTTGGTTTCGTTTCACCAAGTCAATACTGTCTCTTGAATTCTTAGGAAGTAGATTAGAACTTCTGACCCCTTGTCTCCTTTTTTAGTTTGTTTGATTTGCAACCCAAATAAAAGAGCTTCATTGTCCAGACCTTCATTGTGAATTGAAAAAATCCAGCGTAAGTCCCCTTGTGATTACTAGCAAATCACAACACCCATTGAGCTTACCACACGTCAAGACCTGACATAAGAAACCTTGGAATCGCCATATGATCTTCTCGCAATCTTAGCATACGGGGTGGTTTTTAAAGAGAGGATAGGGTGTCTCTGGGAATTTTTATTCTGATGTACAAGTGTGTCATAAAACACGCATCAACAGGTTAAAGATAAGGATTTGACAATGCTTTCCCTCAACTGTTTGCCATTGTCTTGGGAGTCCTATATTCAAGGAATTAGTGCAAGGTCCAAACTCCCGAAGTTCGATCATTTGAGGGCTGATTGCATTCATTATGCATCAAGATTGATGGTTAGAGGTGTTGGCCAAAATTCTACTAATGAAGAGATTCATGTTCTTGCAGCCCAACCTTCGAAGAAGAAAGGAAGAAGTGGAAAGAAGGGATTCTTCAAGAGGAATCGAGACAAAGGAAATGATGGTGCTCCCACTTCCAAGAAGAAGTGAGACTTGTCCAAGATTCAATGCTTTAGGTGTGATAAGTTTGGTCACTTTTCCAAACATTGTTTAGATAGACCTAAGCATCAAGCCTCTGTTGCAGATGTAGATGATGTTTCTCCATAGAAGAATGAATATTTGTTTTGCTCAGCATTGTCAAGCAATGTACCCACTGACACCAACACTTGGCTAATTGACAGTGGTTTTCTCAGAAAGAGGGAGTTGATTATGAAGAAACATTTGCTCCTGTTGCTTGTTACACTTCTGTCAGAACTATCATTGCCCTTGCTACATCAAGAGGATGGAAGATTCATCAAATGGACATGAAGACAACTTTTCTCAATGGCATGATTGAGCAAGAAGTTTACGTCAAGCAACCTGATGGTTTTGAGGTTCATGGGAAGGAGTCACATGTGTGTAAGTTGAAGAAGGCCTTGTATGATCTTAAGTAGGCTCCTCGTGCATGGTACAAAAGGATTGATCAGTACCTGTCTAGTTTGGGCTTCTTGAAGAATGATGTTGATTCAAATCTCTACTTCAAGGTAATCAATGGTGATGCATTAATATTGGTACTAATTCATGCTTCTAGGATGCATATATATATATTATTTTTACATGTTTTCTCCATTGTTCGGCCCCTACACTGCAAGTAAATGGTTGCATAGTGTGTGGAATGAGGGGGCAGTAGGCCTATAATTGAAATATTTTCATCTATCAGCATCTAGTTGTTACTTATGCAATGTGAAGTAATGCTTTGAGTTTGAAAGATGTGCAATGCAATGTAATCAATAATATGAATAAATTTTTAATTATTAGTTATATAATGTGGAAATAATTGCATAATTGCTTAGGTTGACTTTATAAAAACTATATTATGGTGAAATTTTTCATCTATAAATCTAGTTGTTACTTATGCAATGTGAAGTAATGCTTTGAGTTTGAAAGATGTGCAATGCAATGTAATTAGCAATATGAATAAACTACATAATATAACCATTCTTTTTATGCTACTGTACATCAAGATGTTTAACCATTGCTCACTTGATTAAAATTTCAAAGAGTTTAATTATGCACATGAGGAGGCAATTAAATTTTGATTGTCAACTTCTATATATCAAATTATCCAATAATCAAGTGTATGTCCATATACAAAAATGGCATCAGCGCCAACTCAAACAAAATTTTACAATATGTGGCATATGCCATTTCGGTATCTATTCAAAATTTACATGCCAAAATGTCTATCTCATCCTAAACTACTGGTGGATCATCAAAATGGAGCCTCTTTGGAAACTTTTCGTTGCCTCTGAAGGTCGCTGCACAAGAAAAGTCAAACCACAATTGAGATTAGCTATACTATATAATTTAAAATCGAATAATTAACATCAAAATCAATATACATTAAATTATAATTGAACTCTAAAATTGTAATCTTGATTACATGAAATATCCAAATCTCTTCAAAGATTGAGAGTCCTAGAATATGCCCTCTCAAGAACCGATAGAGCCATCTTTTGTAATTTCAATCTATATAGGTGAACAAAACATAAAGTGATCAAGTTAGCATACAATTTAGCCATTAATAGGAACATATAAATACCAAACCTAAAATAAAATGAACACATACTTCTTTGGGTTGATCTTTTTTATCTCCTTTAGGTGTTTGGCCCTGCCTCCTCAGCCCGGAGTGCTTCAAGCACCCTACTCCTTCCAGAAGTGTTCCAATCATTACTGCCAGTTGTGGCCCTTGTCCAACAGGGCCAGTATAGCTCATAATTCCCTGCACATAAAGTGAGCAAGTACATATAGAACTACCAATCTATGTGATGTATGTATATGTCGATATAAGATCTTGGAATTCTTAATTCAATCAAATTTGAGTTCAAGATTACCTTCCCCTTATCCAACATTGCACTTCCATAATCTAGACAAAGTGCACCTCCACTTTCATACTGGTATTTCCTACAAGAGGAAAATAAGATAAACATATAAGTTATTATATAATTTCATTAATGACAATTCAAATGACAAGAGAGTATATAATAAATAAATGTAAATGAGTGAGTGCAAAATATATACTATGTGTGTGTCAAGGCCAAATGAAATGGCCCTAAGGGTGGTATCAATCACTTGTGTAATCTCCTCCTTAGACATCAACTGTTAAATAGACCATGTAAATAAATATTAGTACATTATACTATCTCTTGTTAATATTCATTTAAAAACAAATGCAAGTTATGAATTTACAACTTAAATCTTACCTATGTCACTATTCCAATGTCCCCCTCTCTAGTAGGAGAGGGACTCTTGTCTGATTGTGCTCCACTCCCTCGTCGATCGATAATGTCCACATCATGGAGTCATGTCCGGAGGAAGTGTCAAAGGGGATGCTCGTGAGGGCTATACAAAGGACCCAAGCATGTCGGCATGGAGCAAGTATGTGAGTACAAAAATATGTGGACTGATGAGGGATGACAGCGGCCTTTCGAGAGCCATCACCAACATCCGAGGAATGTGGGCTACTGAGAAGCATGCAAAACCAAAAGAGACCACTCAAAAGGTGAATAGCGTGGATACCTACGTGGCGCATCCTACATATCTAAGATGGTATCTGAGGTGGTGGAGAAAGGGGAGGGGGAACATATGGGCGGGGTATTACTCTAACTGCCTTTGGTCTATAATGGGGCATACCTCCACCAATGCCCTGGAAGGGTTTAATGTCAAAGTAATTGACATGATACCCTAACACAAACTCAGCATATAATTTTTTTATAAAGTAAAATGGTATATCACAATTGTTGTTCAGTGGTTTCAAAAAAACCATACACCAATGATCCCAAAAGTTTTCTACAATGTCTCTATGAGTGCACCATTTTATAGAAAGTTTTGTTTTATTAACATTAACCGACAAACTAGTGCGGGGGTTAACAAATAAAGAGGCTATTTGGGCTTTGGTTATTCCAAAATCTTTCACATCATCATAGGACAATCCACATGCATAATATTCTCTCATGTCTTCTCACCACGAATGAAAGGCATTATGTTGCGAGGAGAGGGTTTCTATGTTTTTAATTATTTCTTTCATTGTGTTTGACATCTCAAATAATCCAGGGACTCTCGAATAAACTTTAGAAATGCCCCTTAATTGTTGCAATTTTTCACAAATTAATTCTTCAATTGATGGCTGTGGAGGTGGTGGAGTGTTTGGCATTTGTGCATTTTCATTGTCAGCAGCCATAATGCCTGATTAAAGTTAAAAACAAATTAATCTAATTAAAATTAGACAATATAAATGAAAATATTATAAAAATACCCTAGTTTTTTAAAAAAATCCTGTAAAACCACAGTTTTTAACAAAAATCTATAAAAATTCTCTAATTTTTAGTCAAATACATAAAGAGCTATTTTAAATCAAAATCCATTACAAACATTCAATTTTCATCAAAATCCATTACAAACATTCAATTTTCATCAAAATCCGTACTAAACTCAATTTTTTCATAAAAAATCTATCAAAAACCCTATTTTGAAAAAAATCTATAAAAAATTAACTAAAATTACACAAATCTAATTGAAAATTTGATTAGAGCAAAGAAAAACCAAGAATCTAACCTTTTGAAGATGGATTTGCGCGAAATCGGATATCTGATTTGCAGAATAAAGTTTTCACTGTGTGCCGAAATGTGAAATGATTTTTAATCAGGCCGAAATCAAATATATATGTGTGTCCCAAATCGGATATCCGATTTGGATTGGATATCCGATATGGAAATGTAGGTTTGGGCTTTGCTTCGGTAGTGTGTACTGACACCCAAGCCACATAAAGTCAACTTGGCATTTTCACATTTTTGAGTTGATGAAACACGTATTTTTTTCTCCATTGCCACTTTTTGGCATACCATGATCCTGCACATACCCTTACAAGAAACTTAACCAAAAAAAAAGTTATTAAAAAACAAAAAAACCTGATATTTCAAGTTTAAGGACTAATTTTCTTAGAAATTAATTAAAAAATAACAAATATAATCCAATCTTAATAAAAATTATATATTTGGAAACTATATATTGTTTTCTCTAATGGGTTTTAATTTCATAGATTGATTCAGAGAAAAAGTCCATTAGCCATATTGCCAAAGTTGGATATTCTTCTTCAATTTTCCTTAATTTTTTAGTTGTAGGTCAAAGGAAAAGGGTCAACTTACCATGCCTTTTCTAAGCCTAAATCCAAATGAAAAACATCTCTTGTGAGTTTAAAACCTTTTGTAACAAGTACCCATTTCAAAATGGGTACCTATTTTAGAAAATGAATGGGTATTTGTTTTAAATCTGAAAAAATGACACTTCGACCCTGAATGTGGACCCAACTTCTTGCACTTACCCGAAATATCCTTGGGAAGACTAAGACGCCCTTATTTCCGACTTAGTCCCATCTTGAATTTTTGAAATCTCTGAATGTGATCCTAAGGGTCAATGTCTGCACTTCCTTCTTCTTAGATCTCAGACCCTAAAGCTTCCAGATCTAGCATGTAGGTGAGTTTCCCTGAAGATGACAACTTTGCAATGCAACTAAGTTACAACTTTGCACTTCAAAGGATCTTCAAGTCTTCAACCTAAATCTACAAACACAAACATGTAAGAGAGAAAAAACTTGTTGATTTTTAGTAAATGGGGGTTTGCCTTGGTCAAACCCCTTGTTGGTAATTAAACCTTGGAATTCATGAAATGAAATGAAGGAGGGAAATGATGAATGAACAAAGTGTTATGTTGCAACTCACCAAACCTTTGTTATGAAATCTACAAACTTATGTGAAATGGTTATCTTGAATGTAGATATTGAAATGCTTGAATGCTTGATACATCTTGACTTGAATTGCTTGCTTGAATCAAAACCCTACATCACAAATGTTAGCTCAAAACCACACATGATGCAAGAATATCCTTGATATGATGCTTGAATCTCGATGATGGCTCCAAATGCTTGATGAATTGACCTTGAATGGATGAATACTTGAATGCTTGGATATGCTTAGATTGCTTGTTAGGAGAAAATGAGAGAAGGAACCTTGTATTTATACTTATCTATGCTTAATATCCTAAAATTACACTGCAACAAGCCAACATATGAATTCATTAATTAAAGGAGGCTAAATCCTTCCAATATTTGAAATTAAATCTTGAAAATAACTTAAGGGGGAGTAAGACGCCCTAGGTGGCATCGTAGTCTCGAGGCATGAAATCCGGGGCACATACTCCAAAAAGGGGCCCATTTAAGATTCCTTTGGAATCAGGGTCCCAAGACCTTTGGAGGAAAAAGATGTCCTAGGTGGCGTCTTAGTCCCAGTTCAAAAATTAGGGACATGTAGCCAAAATCATTAAATTATCATTTATCCTTTGATGTTTGTTGGGATTAGCCATAAAAAGATATAATTTATTAGGCTTGTGGATGCAAAATAGGATCAATTAAGACATAAATAGGGATAAATAAAGCAAGGTGGGCCCAAACAAGTGTGTAAATGCAAGGGTATGCATTTTCCTACACTAAAATTATATAAAGGATGAATCAAACTATCACATCCCCTATAGTCAAAGAATACAAAAAGAAAATAAAAATAAAGAAAATAAAATTGTATTTTAGAATAGGAAAAAGGGAGAGGAGAGTGAACCCACAATAGTGGGTTACAATTTTTTGCATGAAGAAAAATTTGAAACGCCCATTAAATTTTTTAAAATGGCTTCAAACGAAGGTACCCCTTTTAATGAAGGGGCTTCATTCAAACATGCATGACATCCAAAGCCTTTGAATGAACCCCCCCTTCTAATGAACTCCCACTTAATGAAACATTGTAATTTGTGTTTGACAAATGCGATATAGGCGGTGTTCATTCGAACCACAACTTGTTTTAAAAATTAAAAAACATCTTGTGGAGCAATAGAAAACATCACATGATAATAGGAAGACTCTCATACAACCATTTCACAACTTCATGCAACAACAAGTTGGTGCAAGCCAACAAGCATTGAAACCAATCACCAGACAACATAGTCCTAAACACTCTCACTTCAAACTTTCTTTGTGGTGGGACAAATGATATGAAATTTAAAATATAGCACCTTCACAATATCAAAAGCTTATATTATGATAAAAAAAACCATATCTATAAACAAAAATGAATGTAGAGCCAACCTTTACACCTCTAAAAGCATCTTCACAAAAACAATGTGCAGTCTTCAAACTATCACTCATGAACACATCTTTTCGAAACCCAAATGAACTAAAACTTGGATCACACATGTCCTGACACATCATAAAGACACTTTCCAAACCACAAGAGCAAAACATCATTAGCAAAGAAATGCAAATCATTTCTCAGAGACTTTGACAACCAAACAACTAGACTGCAACACTCTTTTGACATCAACAACTCTCTTACATCAATGGCAACCACACTGAAACAAACTTAAACATACTTTTGACATCAATGACAACCAAGCTTATCAAGCTGCAATAATCTCCCCCTCAAATTTCATTGATGGAGAAACCATCCTCACAATCTCTCTCCCCCTTAGGTGCACATTTCTCTCTCCCCTTTTGACATCAAAGAAAAACCCATCAAATGGAATTTCTCTCCCTTTTCAAGCATAATTTATCCTCTTCAAACTCTCCTTTGACATACACTCTCCTTCTTGAAGCAAATTATAGTCCTAGCTTTGAAAGAACACTTAGTATAATGTATTTGATTTTTCAAAATTTTAATCCTTCAATTTTTCTCTTAGTAACTTGAATTTGGTGAAGTCTTATATGTTGTCAAAATTAGATGGATTCAAAATTATTGGATCATTTTACGATGTAAGTGTCTGTGGAATTCATCTATTTTCTCAAATAATTTTGGCAATGTAGTCCAAATAGCCATAGGTGTAGCCAAGTTATCAATTTGAAAAAAAACTCAAGAGAGACATACACACATATAGCTAATAGATTTTTCACAATTATTCAACCACTTATTGTTTTTAACTTCAACATTGGTTGGTGCACAATCAATCCCATGAACTATCTTATGCAACCTCTTAACTCTTAAAATTTTGGTCATTTTAAATTTTCATTTAAGATAGTTGTAAGGTGTTAGAAGTGGAACCAAAGATTGATCCATAATAAAGTAAGAGGAAAAAACACAAATCAAAAGGAATGCAACTACATGCACAAGAAGATTCCCCTAGATTCACCCAATCAATGACCCCCCCAATAGTATATGATCTCAACACTTTATATTTAGTGCAATTATAGGTGCCACTTTCCAAAATAATGAAGTGGTCTTGATCTTAGTTCATGCAAATGACAAATTTTTCCATAGAAATGAAGGTGTATTTTTGATAAAATGAGATTAATTTGATCATACCACTTTTTATAAAAATGCACCAAAAAATGTTAGAATATGAGCCCAAATGAAGCCTTCAAAGTTCTCATTGAATGAGAATTTCTTGACAACACTTGTGATAATTTATAATTTCTAAAAATACTAGATACGAAAATAAAAATCATCTATACCACTACAAGGCTCACAAAATTTTACCCCAAACAAAAAATTGCTTACAAAAAGGAGCCCAAAAGATTGAGAATAGATCCTCTAAAATTTATGTGTTAAAATAAAAATGCCAATAGTGAGGGTAGGTTGGGGTGAGATCAACTCTGGCCCATTGGAATCAACATCAATCAACTATAAATTCTCTTGAGCACCTTGTTGGAGATATTATCTTGAGCACTAAATGTCATTTGATTGTTTAAAGCCACACATTTTTTGTTGAAATTGTTGTTTTCAAGGTAAAAGACAGTATTATTGGAGCTTATGGTAGTGATTTCAACATATAATTAAATTTTACAATTATCTTGACAATATATTCCTATTGGAATATTCAAGCTTGATTGGCATGAGTAAGGGTAATGAGTATCACTAGTGGTACCCATAGGGTACTACTATGTATTTTTTATTTTTTTAAATTAAAAAAAAAAAAAAGAGTTTTTTTAATTACCCAACAAAATTTAAGATTTGTTGATGCTTGCACATGATTTTAGTTGTGCAATGAGTGTATAAACTTGTGCAATTGACCATACAATCAAGTGGTATAAAAATTTATTTAATGGATTTGGAAAAAAGTTTCTAAATTCAATAATTTGATAGTTGATTCTTAGGTTCTTGGGCCTTTTAGATGCAATGACAAGGTCAACTTTGACCCAAAATACTCCAAAATCATAGCTAACTTTTAGATTTGACAACCACCTCCCAACTTTAAAGTCTTGTAGATGTGGCCTCACATGCCTAATATGGAGGAATCAAAAGGCTCAATTAATATTTTTAGATACTTTGGACTTAATGGTGAGCTAATATTTGTATCAACATGCTCCAAAATGAACCTACAATATAAAGTCACAAAGAGGAACCCCCTTAGAATCTAGTATTTCTATCATTTTTATTCATCAAGTTATCATTTGATGCTACAAGAGAAGACCATACTCATATTTATAAGAGCAACCAAGATCTACACTCAAGATCTCCCAAAAAGATGAACTAAAGGCACTCAACATGCTCTTATGCCATGTAAGTTTTTCTATGGAGATAGGCACCCAAGATCTATAGGCCTAAAGGAAAGCACAAAGAAATGTAAAGATCAATATGTCGAAAGTAAACTATATTTCTATCAAAGAATGTAAATAGAATGATCGATAGTAATATTACCTTTGGATTTGTATTGGGAAGCAATGATCCCAATAGAAAGTAAAGAATGTTCAATCTCTTTCACCTCTCTCGTTCATTGGCATTATGATAGAGTTTTTTTACCTTAGCGTTTTCGTTGGCTATCATATTTGAACTAGGGTTAATGTGGCTTTCATTATGACTTGGCGGTAGACTCTAGTTTTGAATCACTAATTCCCAACCCTTGGAGTCACAATATTGGTCCAATTGGCAATCCAGTGGGGTTAACATTGGTTTCTATTCAAAAAATAGTGGAGGTAGAAAATTACCTACATTAAGCATATGACAGGCATCATGATTGGATGTGAGGAACAAAGGCAATGAGTCCATGTATGATAATAGAAAAAAAACTATTTGGGTTTACTAGAATTGATGAATGGAAGGATCTACTTATAGAAGGAACACTAGGAGTATATAACAATAATAATTTTCTAATTACTTTGCCACATGCATATTCAAATTCCCCCTAAAGATCGTGGAGCAGCGAGGGCTTCGAGGAGTCTGTAAGTGGGGCCTGATTCGTGGGCCTTCTCCAACATCATGGAGGTGTTGTGGTGACTAGGGGAAGGCTTTTCTCCTCCACACCCTCTTGTAATTATCCTCAATTTTTTGCTTTCCTTGTAGATTGCCTCTACACGAAAAAATTCGTAGGACCACTAACTTTCATAAAAGTCAGAGCTTCAATATGTAAGCTTAAGCATCTCAAGGATCAGGCACCAGTGAATCAGGTGGGGGCTTCTCAAGGTGAGTTGGGGCTGCGTGTGTTGAGAGGGTAGGTAGCGACTGGCACTAAAAGTTGAAAGTGGACTTTCTAAGGTTGATTCAAGGGTTTTTTTTGTAGATTGGTGGTGCGGTGGGGACAAACCAAGGCATAAAAAACAAAGGTGGGGCACACAAATATTGGGTAAGTTATTAAACTTGCTTAAGCCCTTGTTTTCTTTCTACACTTTAGCCACACTAAGCTTGCACTTTTGCATCTCTTAAACATTGGTAAATGTCAAATCTTAATCTGGGGAGGCTTCTTATATTTAAAAAAAATCAACCAAAAAAGTTACACAGTCAATGCTTTATCAGAAGGGAAATATTTTAACAGTAAAGTGGGGGCAAAGGGGTGGGCCAAATGGACAAAAATGCAGACATGTTGGTCCCTTATGGCATGCCATGCAACTAGGATAGCTTTGCAAAATATTCTTTCATTACTATAGGAGCTCTAGAATCACTATTGTTGCAATATCAAAAAAATAATCAAACTCAAGAAAAAGAAAGGGACACAGGGTTAAACCTAACCTTTGTCAATGCCAAATAGTATAAGAGGATCTTGCAATGCAGACATGTTAAAATAACAAGGAATTTGAAATAGTTGGGAAACAAAAAATTTGTAGCTATACTTCCCAAAGTAGCCTACAATACTCACACTGCTTTAGGTAAGGGCATACATCAGTGTAATGAAATAACACAGGGTGAGAATAAAGGTAGGTCAAATCTATTGGGAGTAGAGAAAGAAAAGAAAATAGATGCAATAACAAGGCTGGAGGAAGAATCAGGGTAGCAAGAGTCCAAGGGGTACTATGAGACCATCATAAAAGGGGGAGAGGACAACCAAGACAATCAGGGGATATACAACCCCATGTCAACCCCTTTAACATGGTCTTTTGAGCTATAAGTCAAGGAGTTATTGGCCTTGAAAGGGAGGTTGGTCATGCTAGAAGAGAGAGCATAGGTGAAGGTAACGAGTTCCAATTGCTCTCAGAAGCCAACTAGTAGTTAGTGCAAGAAAATAAGTTGTTTAGAGACCAATTAAGCAACTTACAACACATCATGGAAGTAGGGTAGTGTGAGGTGTTAGATCTAAAATCTGAATTAAGTCAAATCAAACCTAAAGACAAAGCTCAAATAGATGAAAAACAAGGTTTCCAACATCCCAAAGAGTCTCAATCAATTCTAGCAAGCAAGGAGGCCAAGGAAAAGGCACAAATGGAAAATTTAGAAGGGGACAAATCATGGGTGCACATGACAAAGGGGCCAATAGAAATGCAAAGAGAAGATATAAGGAAACAAATCAAGTTACAAATGTGGGAAGAAAAAGAAAAGCAGGAGAGAGCAACAAACACAATAGTTAAAGGGTTGAAGGAACATGGTGATGGAAAAGTCACTAGTAGGGTGGTAAGGGACTTTCTTTTGGACAAGCTTCAGTGGGGGGGGCATATCCTTCAAGCAAACAGAATTGGAAAAGTAAATAGAGGAGAAAAGAGCAGAAATATAAGGGTAACCTTGAAGGGTGTAGAAGATAGGAACAAAATTTTAAGAAGCAAAAGGTTCCTCCAAGGCACACCATTTTATATTGATAAGTATCTAACCCCATTGCAGCTAGAGGAAAGAAGGAAAGAATGGGAGGAAGTTATAACATCAAGAAATGTAGGGAATGATGCTTGGTTGTATAGAGGGAAATCCCAATTCAGGGGCAACCTGAATCATAACAAATAGGAAAGTGGGGGCCCCCAAGATCACCTCTCAATGGTAAGCTGGAATTGTAGGGGCTACCCTTGGAGGAGGGGGGCTGGGTTGGGGCCCATAGCTGAAGGAAAAGATATCATTGAACTCATGGAAACACATGAACATGAAGGCTGCAGGATACCTGATTTTAAAGGGTATAACAAGATTTCAGTTTGGAATGAGTTAACGAAAAGTGGCAAGGGGCATGGTGTGTTGACAATCTTGGTTAGGAAAGAAAGTGAAAAAATCATAAAAACATAAAAAAAGAGACCCAAATAACCAATACATTTGGGTAAAAATGGTAGATGGGGAGTCTACAATTTGGATTGCAGCTTGTTATTTCGCCCCCTATGGCTCTAAAGTGTACAAGAAAAGGAGGGCTCCTAGATAGAGAAGACCCATATGAAGTGTTAAAAATAGACATAACAAAATATGGTGCTATAGGAAAGATTATTTTACTCAGGGATTTTATTGCAAGGACAAAAAATATAACAAAGCTTTGTGTTATAGTAAGGAAGAGGGAAAAAATAGTAATCCATTGTGGTTAGAGGAAGAAGAAAATCAGAGGTGGAAAAGGGTATCTCAGGACTCAAAAGGTGGTGTTTTGTCTTTCGGTGCAAACTTATTGGGGTTTTGTTGCCTTCATGATTTAATCATATATGTAATGGCATAAATACATTGCCGAGGTTAGGGGCCTTCACATGTCATACTCATAATGGGAAAAGCGTTGTAGACTATGTCATTGGTTCACAAAGTATTATGCCAAGGATAATTGAGGTAGAAATAGGGTGCTGCCCAATAGAGTTGAAATCTGACCATAGCCCTATTTACATAAAACTTGGAATGGAAAAAAAATGCCCAATAGAGAACCAATCCGCAACCATGCAAAAGTAGATATCTTCAAGGTAAAATTCGTCTAACCTCAGAGAATCAAGACATATTTAAAAACATGCTTGAAAAATAGTTAAAAGAAATAAAAAACATTGGTAGCCCCAACAGAAACCAAAATAATATAAACAGTAGCAAGTTGATGCTAATAATTCAAGAAGCTCTTACAACATGCAAAAGAGTTAAGGGTAGAAGAAATTCCAAAAATAGTTTTCCAGCAAATCCATGGTATGACGAAGAGTGTAAGGCAACTAAAAGAGGTTTGAAAATTTCTGGAAATGAACATGCATACAAAAAATTGTATGAGAAATTAGTAAGATAAAAAAAATAGGAATTCATGATAGTAAGAAGGAGACAACTAATTTCTCTTGGAAGGCACAATCCGAAGGGTTTTTGGAGAGAATTGCAAAAGGCTAGAGGTACCAACGAGAATAACATTAAAAACATTAATTGGTTAGAATATGCAAAAACATTGTATGAAAGAGACCAAGATAAAACCTTACCTCCAGCAATTAACACTAATGATAAACTTTTCACCACAAAGGATATCAAGTTCAGTTTTAAAGCTTTGGTAGTAGGGAAGGCTCGGGACATCAATGGGTTATAGGATGAATATTTGAAATGGGGCTTAGAGCTCTTGGCACCACATATCAAGAATATTTTCAATAGGGTCATTTAGCATGGTTTTCCAACAAATTGGACGACAAGTGTTGTTATCCCTCTCCACAAGAGTGGTGATGTCAACAACTTGTCAAACTACCGCACCATAATGATTAATCCCCTTTTTGGGAAGCTCTTTGGGAGCATGGTGGAGCACAAAATAAGTTGTTGGGCAGAAAAGGAAGGTAAAATGGTGAAAGGGAAAGCCGGTTTTAGACCAAAACATTCTACAATTGACCATTGCATCACTCTCAGACACATGGTTGAAATTTTTTGGGATAAACAAGGTAATGAGGTATTTTGCTATTTTTTTGACTTCAAAAAGGCTTTTGACATAGTCCCTAGAAGCAAACTTTGGAAAAGAATGGAGCAACTTGGAATTCCAGAAAAGTATAGGTCTGCTGTCCATAGACTTTATGATTAGATCCAGGCCAAAATCAGAACAAAGGCGGGTCTTTCAGAGTGTTTTGGGAGTGACATTGGGGTCAAGCAAGGCTTTCCTTTGTCTCCCACCTTATTTGGGCTATACATAGACAAGTTAGAAGAGTGGTTAGACAAGCGAGGAGGAAATGGAGTGTTCTTGGCCACTTATGTGGTCAAATTGCTGCTATATGTGGATGATCTCACCTTAATGGTAAATTCAGAAAATAGTCTTCAAGAACATCTAAAAGATCTAGAGCTATTTTGTCAAGATGTAGGGATGCAAGTGAACATCAACAAAACCAAGGTCATGATATTTACGTTGAAAAGAACTAAGAATCAATAAATTTTTGAATTTGAGGGAAGTTTTTTGCAAGTGGTAAATGAATACAAGTATTTGGGTCTCGATTTTTGTAGCAATCTCAGTTGGGAGACTTGTAGGATAAAAAGAATTCAAGGGGGTTGGAAAGCTCTCTATTTGCTTCAAAATATATGTAGATCAGCTGAGCTATGGGACTGGAAAAAAAAGAAGAAATTATTTGGACTGCTTGTTATACCTATAGTCTTATATGGTTGTGAGGTTTGGGGCTGCAACACATCAGCACTAAAATGGAGGCAAATAGAAAGATTACAAAAGCATCTAATCACAAGAAACTTCAAAATAAAATGTACAGTTCTGTATGAGATTGTTTTAGCTGAGGCGGGGGCTTTCCCAATGGAAATGGCAGCATTAATTCATTTATTAGGCTATTTGAAGAGAATTGAGAATATGGGGGAGCATCGATGGCCCAAAATTGTGGTGGAAGAAAATTTAACTAGAGGGAAGAGCACATGGATGAGGCAACATGTCAAGTGGATGGGAAAATGGGGGATAAGCATGCAAGAGTGTCCAAACACAAATGTGGAAATTAAAAGGTATGTCAAAGAGAAAGTCAAACATATCATGTGGTCAAAACAACTTCTTCGAAAAAGAGAATACTATGTTTTGCATTTTAACCACACTTGTGATCACTAGCAAAAGTATTACATGGGGGCAGATATAAAGTGGAAGGCTAAAATTCTGATAGCCCAGTTGAGAACTAGCTCTCACCGTTTGAGGTGTGAAACAGGAAGATGGAAAATACCCAAGGAGGCATGGGTAGATAGGATTTGTCATTTTTGCTCATCGAGTTTAGTGGAAATAGAGTGGCACTACATCATGCAGTGTAAGGCTTATGAGGACATCAAGTGTAGTTACTCAGATTTGTTTAAAGTCAAATTGTTAGAGGCCTTGTTTGAAGAGGAGAAGATTGTTGAAACAACAAGTTACCTGATCAAAATACACAATAGAAGAAATAAAATCAGCAAAGAGTTAGAGGGAAACATGGAGTAGTTGGTGGGGTCGGAGGCTGCTTTGTTTGTTGCAAAAGAAGCGGTTTTAGTTATGTATCTTGGGTCCCATAGGCTGGCTAGTCTCATGGACGTAATTAAAAGCATTCATTCATTCATTCTGTGTGTTTTTCGTTTGTATGTGGACTAGGGATTTCTGTAATTTTCTTTCATGGCTTCTGGTCTGAAAGGCCAAGACTCTATGGGGGAGGCCATGGAGGGGGGTTCGCCCCCCCGATCCACCTGGGGTCTGCTCAAAAGTTGGTGGGGCAACGAATGTTAAAAACCCTCCAAAATCCTTTCGTAAGGTCATTGCTAGTGACCATGCTACAGGTATGGAGGGTGTGAAGTTTGTGCTTGAAGATGTAGGCGAAGGAGTTTGCACTGGTAAGACTGAAGAAACTCAAGGTAAGAATCTTTCAGACACCACTATAATTGTTTTGAACAATGATATGATTGAATTAATCCATAAAGAGAGGGACAGACTATCCAAGGTCGCAGTCTTCATGGTTGTTGTCAACTTGGAGAATCTACCCGCTAGGAGTTACCTTGACAACTAGTTTAACAATGTGTGGTTTAAGAAATTGAATGTAAATAGAATGATCATGTACAACCATGTACAGGAGACCCTTGGTTAATTGTCATGTCTCAGACTTTGAGGTTGTTTTTCTCTTGGCTTTGTGTGGATTTGTTCTATGGATTATTGTGTGTGCTTGAGTAATATGACATACTATGATGCTTTGGTGTGTGGAAATGAGAAAAGTGTTTACTTTTGAAAGTAATTTTAAATGCGTTTTATTTGAAAGATTAAGCAAGATAGAATATAAATATTTATTGAAAGTATTGCTTTGATATATATCTATATCGAATACTAATTCATTCTTTTGTTGCGTGTGTGAGTGCACTTGAGTTGCAGTGGTCGAAGACCAAGAGTGTGATTGAGGAAAGGAGGTTAGCTTCTCGATAGGGTAAAACAGGAGTACTCTCGACCACACACACACAACACCTAGACTCATGTAGATTGCATTTAGGCAATGTCACTTTCAACATGATTGTCTTGAATTATTGGTGAATTAAATAATAGTCGATTAAAATAAATAAAATAATAAATAAAAGCAATAAATACAATTTAACTATTAATTATTAATTTTAAGTTTTAAATGCTTTATGGTTTCAAATCCTATCTTTATTTTGTGTTAATTAAATGATGAATTATTTATAAGTGAGGTAAAATATTTATTTTAGATTTGAATAAATAAAGTAAGTATATTCAAAATATTTGTCTTTTGTGCAAGTATTTGTAAATCATTTATTACATTTTACCTATTTATGAATTTGAAATGAAATTCATATGTTTTAATTGTATTTATCCTAAATTCTAATTTCAAGATTAGGGTAAAAGAATGGTAAAGAAAAATTATTATTAAATAGAAAAATAGTCCCGAGAAAAATGGGGTTCTGGGAAATTCTTCTTAAAACCAACAATGTTCTCAGCAAGTGGCTACCTCTTTATTTTTGCATGTAATATTTGCCAAGAAAATTATCCATCTGTCAATTTGAAAGGGGTCTGCATGACTCTCAGAAGAAGGGGAATAAGGCTTTAGGGTGGAGAGAAGAGAAGCTTATTCGGAAAATAACCAGGGGGCTCAGGGAGGAGGAGACTGAATGAAATTCTGGACATCTGCAACTGGAATAATTTGCCAGGTTTATCCATTCTTTTCTTTTAAACCAGTTTGAATTTTAGTATGAAATTGGAGAATTTATATGCAAGATTTTATGAAAATGATTACAAATGCCTGAGAAAATGTCTTCAAGTTTTATTTTTAAACCTGGGGAAAAACCTTCTCTTCATTTACATTGTTGAGAAAATACCCAATTTCTTTCTTCCAGAATAGGGTTTTATTCTTTTGCAATCTGCATTTCATGAAACTGCCCTCATTTGCTATTCTTTTGTACAGAAAATTGTGAGGGAAAAGATATGAAATTATATATATAAATATATATATATGTATACTCAAAATTTCACATGAAAACCTTTACCAGACATTATTTCAAAATTCTTTTGAAATAAATTTAATTGCAGTTGAATGTTAGGCGAATTCTATTTTTAAGAATTTTTTTTTAATGTATGGGGAAGGGATTTTAATCCCCAGCCCTTCCCAAAGGAAGGGACGACATTGTGGGGAGGCTCGTGCCCTCCACAGCCCGCTGCCTATGGAGGGGGCATAGCCTCCTCACAGCCCGCGCCCTCCCCATGGGAGAGGCAAGGCCTCCCAGCACCTTTTGGGGTGCTTATCATCTGTTTAGAACCCTGTATAATGCTCTTTTCTATGCGTGCGGCCATAAAACATGAAAACAATTATGAAAATCTATATTTTCTTTAAAACATATATATATATATATATATGTATATATACTCAACTGCATATATATATATATGTATATATACTCAACTGTATATATATATATATATATATATATATATATATATATATATATATATATATATATATATATATGTGAACTTACATAGGAAAACCATCTTCAGAATGTGATATATTTCTGACAAATATATATAAACATCTCAGTATCTTTGAAGATGGAAATATGAAAATGTACCTCTTAGAATCATGCAAATTGGTGATCTTCTTTTGGTCACATTGTCTTATGCTTACATACAGATGTAGATTTCTGAATATTAGCATACAATAGAAAACTCAAATGAAAATTTGCAAACCTCTATTTTTCTGAAAGAATTATCCTGTTTCTGTATATTATTTTTAACTAGAAACCTGTAGCAAATTGAGAATTCCACTTTCAAAATAGCTTGAACTTTGAAGATATAGAAATATACATAAATCTGAGAACACTATTTTATACAGAAAATTACTACCTCTACTTGCATTCATACACTGAAAGTATCATGAAGTACATACATTTTTTCATTTGAAAAACCAAACTTGAACAAGAACATTCAAGAGAGTAACTTGGAGTGAAAACATATTTCTTTACTGAACAAGAGGAAATTTACTGAGAAAAGAGCAGATTTTATTTTAATACTGAAACTTTACAACCTATTCTTTTGTTCAACATGATAAAATGGAACTCAAAAGATGTTTGAAAACCCTCGTTTGAAAACTAAGTATGAATGGAAATCAGTTTGAAATTTTTTTTATGAATGTGGATAAATGAAGAAACTTCTTTTAGAATTATTGAAATGCATGAAGCATATATGGAAAATGCACAACTTTCTATTTTTGCACTTTATTATACTGTATTTTGGTAAATTCCAGGATAGGATGCCGAAGGTGGATCCACAGAGACGGTAGTTTTACCTTTTCTGAAACTACCACTTGTTTTTTATTTATGCTTGGCCAAGCACTAGTACCATTGAAATAGATGGATTTGTTTAAAAGCCTAGAAATATATGTATTTGAGTCTCTGCCACCTCCTATTGCAAGAAATATGTTTTCTCATATTAGAAATGCATATAGACACCAGGCATGCATCAAGAGTTCCCTCCTATTTTATTGTGTCAGGTTGCTAGGCTCCTTATGCAGGGTCGGGGATTCCTTCGAGTTAGGAAGGAACCCAGGGAAGTTATGTACTTCGTGGTTGGGCGGAAAAGGCGCCTGAATCACACTCTTGGCCCTAGCTCGCAAGAAGACCGATGGTGTCACGACGGTTGGAGGATCAGAGTTTTTATTTTACTATTTATGTACTTGAGTATCCTACTAGAATGGCTTGTGAAGCCCATTGTAAATGTAAATGTATTTGGCATTTGTTACTGCAACATTGAAATAGATGTGTTATTAAGATTTTGATATAACATTGATACAAATTTATTTATTGAAGTTATTGATCTCACACAAATGTGAATATTTATTGGTTTATTGATCTCTTTAGAGTATGGGTGAATATATATGAAAATGCATTGATATACTTGCTATGTGCATAATCATGATGAAATGAAAATGTTATATTTTATATACAGAAAATGCAATTTGTTTTAATTCTTTTACATTGAGTTTATTTTGAAAACTCTTATTAATGGCATAATTTTTAAAGTAAACTTTTGAAACGGATTGAACAATTTAAAATGCTTTTGCTTATCTCCCAAGCGTTACATTAATAAATATGTCAAGATGAGACATAGGACAACATAAGATTATGAAAGTTGTCTTAATCTTATGATATGATGCACAATGTGATGAGTATCCTATGTGTATTCTAAGTAAACTTAACTAACAAGGCTAAAAGGATCTAGGAGGTGAAGCAATTAGGTAATATCTTTGTTCACACCAACATCATGGTTGGTCTCAACATTCCTATCCACCGTTTGTCTCCTCTTTGTCCTATGATAGGAGTACTCCTAATTGGTCATATAATTGCAACTACAAATTTCCTTGCCTAGCTTGGAAAAATTTCCCCACCAAGAATGAGTCTCAACCAATAGATGGAGAACACGTTAATGAAGAAGGTTCCATTACCGATTGGGAGCCAATTCCAAATGACTAAGTCCTTCTTGATGATTGAAGCAAGCCTAATGACCATGAGCTACCTACATCTCTTGTTGGAGATCTATAACTCTTATTGTTTAGGAATTTAATGAATTGTTATTTTGTCTCTTTTAATATAATCATGTAAGGCTTAGCCTTGGATAAACTTGTGGTGTGATGTTATTCCACCAATAATTTCTGAAGTGGATATATAGTGTAATATATTTCTTTTTACATAGAATATATAAAACACTAATTCATGAGAAAACGAAAAAAATCACATTACACTAATCTAAGATATACAAAATTCTAATCTTTATAATTTCAATTTGAACACATCTATTTACACATGAATTAATTTCTTAAATTATATTAATCTCACTCAATAAATACTAGGAAGATTTAAATTACACCTAATTTATATACCTTTCAAATAGAATACTTTACTTCATTTCAGAAATATACAAATGCTTCTCACAAAAGAATCTCATATAATTGTTTAGTTTATTTTTCTAAAACATGCACCGTCCAACATTTTACTTTTAAATTTAGCGGACAATATTCCCTTTAAATGTTTTCCTATCTATTTTAAGCAGTTACTAAATTTTTAATCCTTTTAAATTATTAAATATTAAAACATACTGCCACATGTCAATTTGTAGCTAAACATGACTGCATAACTTTACCCCACTCTACCTATTGCTCTAACTTTTAGATCTTAAATTATAAAAGCTCCACTAAAATAGGAGTCTAGTGAAACCACTGAATCTGAGACTGTTTAAATCATACTTTTAAAACTTAAAAAGCTTATTAAAAATGTAGTGCCGTGTTAACCTTGCCATTCCAACTAATAAGTCAAAATCATTCTTCTCAACTGACAAAGCTTTTTATGTCTGATCGTGGGTCTGTAAATTTGTCTCTTCTTGTCTGTGACGTCAGCTCTTATCCAAGCAAAGTTTTATAAATAAGAAAAAAACCATTTTCTACCATTCTCCGATAACACAACAGTATGAAATCGATATAAAACAGTGGCAGGGAGCTCATCTATCATAACTCACGTTGCTTGCTATTTTACTTGCGTTACCCAACAACAATGACATTTTCTGATGAAAAGAAGAACAAGGCATGTTTCGAAATATATTCTTGCAGCATTACTCAAATATACTGATCAACGACATGTTTTATCTCTAGTATTGTGTAGACAATGAAGTTGTTTTAATGGAGCTTGGTTGGTGTTTGATGTTTGTGCAGCATTCATGGCCTAAGTTGGTCGTCAGGAAATGGCTCAATATAAACTCAAAACCAGAAGAGTTCCAAGCTGATGAAATTATGGAAGGTAAGAATCGTTCTCACTAGGAAGAATTTGCTCCTGATTGCTGTAACTATGGTTCAGTTTACCCTTATTTTGGATGTTCATGGCCTTATTGCACTGTTGTTTCCATTGTTGAAAACTTCCATGGATTCTTGAAGGAGCGCTGGTCATCCTGCTAGATAATTAAAATTTGTCTGAGGAGGTACTTAATACAAGAGATCACTGTTACTGAAGGAAATATTTGTTTGTTAATATGAGGACAGGAGGAATTCATCTTGTCAAGGCTTCATTGGTGATAAAAATAGTGTTTAGAAAAAAATGATAAGTTGGGTTGTAATTTTATAGATTATTCAAAACATTTACATGTTACAAACCATTTCTTTCGGCCTTTCATGCATAGCTGCACTATAAGCAAGTTAGTTGTAAGAAATATTTTTTATATTTTAAGGGCAGATCTTGTTGGTAGTGAGGTGAAATTTCATGTTCTCAAGGGTTCATTGGTGCTAAAGTTAACTGTTTTGCGAAAAAAAATGAGATGATGGGCTGTAATTTTATATACCATTCAAATCATTGACAGATTAGAAACCATTTCTTTCCGCCTTTGTATGACTGCATTACTAGCAATTTAGCTGTAATTCTCACTGCTTTTGTCAAACATGACAGAAAATTTGTTGACCAAAGCTCCATATGAAACACTATCAAGACTGGAGCCACATATGTCCCAGGATACGAATGTTCAAGATCTAAGGTATATTATTTATCCAGGAGGATTCATTTTAAATTCAGTTGAGATTTGATAAGCCATGTTCCCACTGCAGAATACAAAAAAAGGCCTATACAATCTATCTTCAAAAACTCTGAGCTATTAATTTAGACTATTTTTCTTCGTACATTACAAGGAAGAGGTAAGTTCATTTTTTTGGTGCTTGCAGGGTATTTGTGGGAACATGGAATGTAGGAGGTGAAGCACCCTACAGTGGCTTCGATTTGGATGAATGGGTACTTGCATCATCAACTCCCGCAGACATCTATGTTTTTGGGTACAGACAAAATTCACTCATTTCATCCCATTCACTTGTATCAATATAACAATATAATTGTTTTTCTTTTAATAGTCAATTGGGGTTCACTTTATCATGGGTAAGTCTTTTTTCTAGGTACACATAGGTAATCTGTTGGGCCTTTATTATTCAGAGGGCCAGGGTGATTCCTCTTTTAGCTGGAGTGTTCATCCAGTCGTTGGGTTTGCTTGGAAGTGACCCTTGCTCATCTACCTACTAGAGATTGTTAGGTGGAATCGCTTCTCAGTGTCTTTAATTAAGTTTAGTACCTTCATGTTTTTTTTTTGTTATTTAAAGTTTTGAGTACCCCAACATGCTGGATGTTCAACTTTACTGCATGTCTGACCTTCACTAACACCAACAACCACAAAATAAAAATAAAAATATGGAAGCTAAAATTATTTACAGACTTCACAAATCAGTGATAGCAGCTGCCAAAGATTGAATTTCAAGGACCAAAACCTGACTCCCACTATTCAAAAGCTTAGAATCTGAACATGTAAGATACTGACACCATTATTCTTAGACTAAAGAATAATTGAATTAAGTATATGTTGAATAATTGTAGGAATTGTAGATGTATCAAAAGTACAATAAGTGAGCTGTTAATCAGTTTGAGATAGGTATCAAGTTTAGATTCAAATTTGTAAAAATTTGTCGTATTTTTTAAGATTATATATATATTATTTATCTTTTAGCAAATAATATACAACAATCTTCTTTTAAATAATATTTTATTAGACTTTTTTCATCTTTATTTTTAAAATTTTATTAATAATTACTAAAATTTCAAAAATAAGAAATAGCTACTGTTAAAACTAAATTTTCAATACCAAAAACTGAACATTTTACTCAAAAAATGGGACTCTGAACATATGATATACTGATAGAAACATTACTAAATTTAGAAACATGATTGAAAGAGTATTCTCAAAAAATGGGAAAATATTAGTCACATGAAGCCATAAAATATAAGCCAAAAACAAAAAGCTGAAGACATGGTATCAAAACCACCAATGCTATTTTTGATCACATTTAATAAAGTTTAGACATATCATTGGTCAAGCCTCCACAATACCTGAATCCTGCGCCGACTTCTAAATATTCCTCTTATTTTTTAAATTACCATTGCCTTCTTTTTACACTAGTATGGGTACATCAATGCAAAAGTTGTGATTAAAATATACTTCCAGATTACTTAAGTGGTATTTACCATGTTGAATGTTCCATTCTGACACTTATTTTACCAGAAATGAAAATAGAAAAAACCACCCGACCAAAAAAGAGATTTTGAAGGTTTGTATAAAGAACAAACCTTATGTATATTACACAACTTTTCTTTAAAAATAAGGCATCCCATTTCAATTGAATTTAATATACATAATATTTTTTTTAAAATATTTATACTAGCAGTTGCACCAGAGGAGGTGCAATGGTTACACCGATTATATTTTGTATAGTTTATGTTTGAGAGAAAGTCTATAAATTTAAAGTATATTAGATGTTACAATTAGGGTGTAACATAGATTTGTGTTTCAAATTACCATTCAAATTATTTTATGATAGATGGTGTTTATTATCCTTTGTGGAATACACTTGGTTTCCTATCTATTATGATATGAATTGGAGAATCATGATAATAATTGATATGAAAATACATTTTAGAGATAAATAATTTTTCTATTTCATCTCCACATGTCTTACAAACTATCTTACATATGACATTTGTGCATCCTTAGCACATTAAATTCAAAAGCCAAAATAGATAAATTTAATAATCTTTTTAATTTAATGGGGATTAAATTAGACTTCATTTGTTCCATGTGCACATGACTTGAGGCAAGTAAATCAAAATATAAATTGGATTTTCATGGACGCGATAAATCATTATACTTATTTTCCATCCTCCCTCATGCTAGATCATTGCAATCATAACAATATTCATGAAGCATTTATCAAAAGTAGAGTTTGATTGATGCACATAAAATAACTTTTACTTCTTCATCACCATCTAGGTAGTCTACATCGTTGCTTGTAGTTTATTAATATTTTGGGTGATTGTAAAGTCAATCTTTTCTAGGTGTTGACCTAAGAAGAATCTAAAGAACAAAATAACATGCTATATAATCAAATCCACAATTCATAGTTGCAAGGTAAACCTTATTACTTTATGAACAATCATTTAAGTTGCAATGCTCTCCATTTCATTCCATTTTTTAACATGGATTGTGCACTACACCATCGCAAAGTCTTGAATCGCCTTTAAAATTGTAGCCCATAATTTAGCATGCAACAAAAAAAGTCAAATCCAAGTTAGGTGGATACCAATGGATAGGTTTTTTCATACTTTATGAGAAGTAACAAAATGAAAAAAAATTAAAAATACCTATCATATCTGAATCTTGAGAACAATCCTCTTGTTGGAATAGGCCCACTGAGGTGGTTGTTAAAATATATCTAAAAATTTGAAGTTGTAAAAAACAAGAAACATAATAGTAAGCTACAAATAGAGCATAATATATATCATATATCTACAAAAAGTGAAGCACCAAAAGACCTTAAATTGTGTACCAATGGAAGAAAAATATGAAGACTTTGAAGACTCCTCTAGGAGTGGAGGAAAAAGTCCTACAAGAAAAGGGCATTTTGAAGCATTCAAGAAGTGTTGATGCTTTGCTACTATGTAATACTTGTTCCATTAAAGGAATTGAACTGCCTAATATGTAACTTGTTCCAACATTTAAAGTAGATACTTTAATATTTAGAAATTATAGAAAGCAAAAAATGATTTAATCAAATGGTAAGGGCTGAAGGTAACATTAAACTTACATCAACAACATAATGAGTAATAGTGAAGCTAGTTCAAGAATTTATTGGCTTGGTAGAATGCTTGTTTTTCACAAATGTTAAGTAAATATTTTGTGGAAAAGTTTTGTGTGTTGATTTTGGAAACATACTGCAAAAGTAGAAAACATTTTGTAGTCAACATCCCATAAAAATGCTTGCAAGGTTAATAACTGCAAAAGGAACATCAAAAAGTCACATAGTGTCACCTCTACAACCAATTCAAATTAGTGTTTCTAAAAAGATACTTATTCTTGAAGCAAACCCTAACCCTGTTCAACAAACACATCCAACATCAGTAGAGGTCTGGTTGATTGATTGATTAATAATATTTTGGATGATTGTAAAGTCAATCTTTGGAAGAAAAATATGAAGAATTTGATGACTCCTTGGGAGTGGAGGAAAAAGTCGTGCAGGAAAAGGGAATTTTGAAGCATTCAAGAAGTGTTGATGCTTTGCTACTATGTAATCCTTGTTCTTATATAGGAATCGAACTGCCTAATATGTAACTTGTTCCAACATTAAAAGTAGATACTTTAATAACTGGAAATTATAGAAAGCACAAAATGATTTAATCAAATGGTAAGGGCTAAAGGCAACATTAAACTTACATCAGCAACATAAGGAGCAATAGTGAAGCTAGTTTGAGAATTTCTTGGCTTGCTAGAATGCTTGTTTTTCACAAATGTGGAGTAAAGATTTTGTTGAAAAGTTTTGTGTGTTGATTTGAAAACATACTGCAAATGCAAAAAACATTTTGTAGTCAACATCCCATAAAAATGCTTACAAGGTTAATAACTACAAAAGGAACATCAAAAAGTCACATATTGTCACCTTTGTACAACCAATTCAAATTAGTATTTTTGAAAAGATACTTATTCTTGAAGTAAAGCCTGACCCTATTCAACAAATGCATCCAACATCAATAGAGGTCTAGTTGATTGATTGGTTCATCATTTTTATGAAGATATTCTATAAACAAAGTAATTAAATTTACAACTGATGTTGCATTTTTTTTTGGGAATATAATTGGTTGTGAAATAATAGGTAATATAGAGTTTGAGTAGAGAAGGAAGTGTTATACATACATGTAGTTGATGTTGAGGAGGAACCAATCTTGCACCTTCCATGTATTGCCTTATCTTTTGCTATTGCAACTTGTATTGGACAAAGATGTTGGAAATGTTGTTTAGAGAATGTGTTTTATTTTGCTTAGTGTCCATTTGCATATCAAAAAGGTTTGAATGAGTTAGTGAAGGGGAAAATATTTTGTAAAGACATATAGTCTTAATTGTGTAGTGTAAAGTAATTTGAAAGTTAATGTGAAAGAGTTTGGATTGGAAAGTGTATATGTTATTTTGTCATAGTGAGAGTAATTGTAAACTAGCCTCCTCTTTTTTTCTAATAATTGTGTATGGATTTTTTTACACTCTAGAGTACTGCTCAAAAGAGAACATTGGTTGAATACAAAGTCCATTTAATGATTTTACTCTTGATATAGCTATAAATGTTAGTCCTTGTCTTTCTATTTTACCAATATCAATTGTTGCTTTTCTTAGGGTGAGGCCTTGGGATTTATGTATAGTAATTTCCCATGCCATTGTTAATGGAATTTTCCTATGATTACCTAGTGATATAGGTATAGCCTTTGGATCATTTTGGTTCCATGGTGGCCTAGTGTAGTTATTGATTCTTACTACAATGTACATTGGAATATCTAGTGGTTTCGAGCCTAGATTGTAAACAATATCAACAACTTCCCCAAGGGATCCATTTACATGTCCTACTTGATTCCATAAGTTTGTTGTTAGCATGATTTGTTGGCCTTTCCATAATAGGGGTTTTTTTCAAGATGGTTATCTTGAGCATCAATGTTTGATTTATTTTTTGTGTTTGTTGCAATACTTATTGCAACTAGAAGGTTTAGTTGTTTTAGCATTTTTTTGTTGTGTAGTCTCACTAAGTCATTTGTTGCAATTTAATGTGAGTGGAGTTGTCAAATTCTTGTTTTTTAGTAGTTGTAAGTAGTTTTTTTGTGCGGGTCATTAACATCTCCAAATCTTCATGTGTTGGTTTTACATTGCGTAAGTTTTTTAATGTTTCATGAAATTGTGTTTGAGTTGGATCGTCACCTTGTTGACGAAGCATTGTTTGTAATATAACAATTATAGTAAATTGTTCCCATAGTAGTTTGGCATTGAGTGTGATGCGTAGATGGGTTTGTCCATGACAGGTGGTAGTTGTGCTAGGTCACCTATTAGAATTATAGATACACAACTGAAGCTGAGGTTTTGTGTTTGGGAAATGCTTCACATAGTCTACTATCTATCTTTATTAGTAGCTTTGGGCCTATGAAACTCATTTCATCTATGAGGATGTACCTTATGTGTTTCATTTATTCTTGAAATATTGTTAGTGTTTGTCCTTGCAATGGTTTAATTTCTTTTATTGGAATCCTAAGTGTTGAATGTATGGCTGATGCACGTATATTAAATGCAACAATTCATGTGGGAGCTAAAACAAACAATTGGCTCTTTTGTTGTGGTAGCTTAATTTGAAGTACATTTCTTATGCAAGAAATAAGGTATGATTTTCTAGTTCTTGTTGTTCCTTGAATGATCATATGCAAGGGTTTTTTTAAGGATCAATCTTTGTAGTGGTTTGTAATTATTGAGAGCGCTGCTTTTTGTTTTGGTGATAATGTGTAATTTGGGACATCGAAGCTAATGGCCATGTTTTCATTTTGGGTGCAAATTTTATTCATCTCTATGAAGTCAATTGAAGTGGCATGTAAATTTGGGTGTACACTATGTTGATCCCATTCATTGTTATCAAAATCATGCCTACGGAGTATTTGGAGCTCATCTAGATTGACATTATTAGTAAGTCCCATTTGTGACAACAATTCCCATTCATTTAGTTGTAATGTATCTATTGTGTTTGCCTCATTACCACTATCTTCTTCCTCTTCATTATTTGTTTCCATGTCAATTGTGTGATTAACGTGTCATACATCATATGTGTTTGTATTCATTTGGGTCCAATTTGTTATTATTGTATCTTTAGTAAGGCCTATGAAATTTTCTATGTCATGAAAACTCTTATATAAGAGTAATTCACTCCAAAAAAATGTTTCAAAATATTTTGAATCCTACTTTGGAATAGTATAGAACTTTGGGAAAAACATTGACGATTTATTTTTGTTTCCTCTCTTTCCATTTACATCCTTTGCAACATGAAGAATAGGAGAAGGATCTTGCATATTCAAGTAATGTTATTGCCTCTAGTTGTGGCAGGCGTTGCATATAAGAATGTAAGTAGCTTGATTGGAGTTTGTTGTCATGTTTTGTTCTTGTGAAGTGGTGAAATACTTTTCGGCCAACATTCAATGACATAAATGATTGGTTACAGATGAGAAGGGGTATTTTTTTGGAGCATATGACATGTTTCTTGTGCTCCAATATCATGTTCAACCACAAGTTCTATCATGAATTTTTGGTATATTTTAAAGCTTCATCTTCAAGTTTTTGATTTGTAGCTATTCTTGTAAGCATATTAACACAACTCTTTGATTTTTTCTCTGATTTTGATGCATACTTGGAAATGCATTTGAGAACAAGTGTTCGTGAGATGACAAGTTGGAAATCTATATTTGCTCTCCATATTGAAATCATTTCTTGGTTATGTATGTTTAATCTATCATCATTTCTTGCTGGTTCATATTTCTTTTTACCATCATTGTCATATGATAATGTAGAGATAATTTTTTCTTTCCATGGAGCTTTGTATCGACATTCTATTTTTCCCCCCTTCTTACATAGGCATGTTCCCTCAGTGCATTTTATGTGCCTTTGGACATGATTAATTAACTCCCCGTAGTTGTCTGAGGGACTTGTACTAAAGATCTCAACTGTTTTTAACAAACATGGATCATCAAGTGGAGATTGATGTGTTGTGTTGTTGCCATTTAAAAAAATTAAGCCTATAATGTATTAACTAGAAGTAATAAATTTTATTTATGTATATCGGCTATTTATATTCATTAATATTTGTAAGAGGATAGTTTGCACTTCATAAATGTCATTGATATCTACAAAAGGAGCTCATGCTCTACCCTAATCCATTTTTATCATGATGATGAACCACTTGAGTGATTCTGAAATGTTCTTAAAATTATTGGGCAATGTTATGTATTGGAATTATATTTCATTAAATTTACAAAAATGAAGGAATGAATGGAAAACAAACTTGAAACTACATTATTCAGCTAATCGAATATTTGTATGCTTTAGAAGAATACTTGAACGTTTTATTCTAGAGAGTTGTGAGACGAATATCAAGTTCCTTTGAAAAGAATGAAACAAAAGGTTTCTTGAAAGGTACCTGAAAAGAATACCAAATTATTTTTTTTGTAAATTAAATTTGTATGATTTTAATTTCTCTACTAACATCAATTAATTTAGAAAAAAAAGGAATTCATTTAAGCAACAAAAACAAACTATAATGAGTAGCACCACCAACATTTGCATGATTTGGATTTCTCTATGAGATAGATGTAACTAATGCCTAACTGCCAAGGCTTACAATAAAGGGAAAATACATCAGTCCATAGATTTTCAAAGAGTGTTGCATGTTTTAAAACTATTAATAGTCCATTTATTACCTACTTTTTTTTATACTTTCAACATCCATGCTAACTTCTTTCTTTGTACATTCTTCATGTCTAAAAATATTACCATTCTAATTTTCTCCATTAAAATGTTTGAGGCATATTATTACTTTGGTGAATGGGTCTTCTCTAGGGAAGGTATTTTATTTATGACACATCTTATCAATGGTTGACCAACATTGTAGTGCACATTTTGCCTCTAATGATAATTTATGAGCTCACTAACTATATTTTGCCTCTAATTAAATGATTTATACATTTGTTGGGAATAGAATTGGTTCATATATTGATACATATTTTTTATGAACATATTGTAGAAATTGTCTAATGGTGCACACATGCATTATATAATAACCAATAATAAAATGATTTTAGAATAGACAAAATAGTCTCATGATATATTTTTATTTTTTTGTGCATTTTTTGAGTTTTCACATACATTGATGTATTTAACCATTTTAGGATTCACATGTACCTCAAAGTGAGTACAAATTGTAATTTTATAAATTTGCATGCATCCATTGCTATTGCCATTTAGTTTTGTGGCCATTTTTAGAGGATATTTGATACAATTGCAAATTGTCAAATGATGCAATCTTGTGAGAATTTGGGCTAATTCTACTATCCTTCCCCTACTTTTGTTTATAAGCATTCGCATGCAAGTTTGAAACTATCCTATTTATATTCACTTTGCTAGATGTTATGAGCCAAGTAAACAAACATTTGTATGATTTATTGTTATGTCCTTGGTATTTAAAGACATTTAATTATTATACTTATCTTCCATCCTCTCTCATGCTATATAATTCCAATTATAACAATATTCATGAAGTATAAATATCAAAATTAGACTTTGATTGATGCACTAAAAATAAAATTTATTTCATCATCATCATCTAGGCCATCTATATGGTTGCTTGTAGTGTAATAATCTTTTGCATGATTGTAAAGTTAATCTTTTCTAGGTGTTGACCTAAGAAGAAACTCAATCCAGAAAGGATGAATGTAATAAAAAATTTAAGAAAAAACACAAACAAAGGAAATATATTTATAATTCTAAATTGAATTAGATTATAAAACTATATCAAAATTATTTGCTTGCATTTATAAAACTATACATCATCATTTATATTTAATTTCTTAATTTAACATTTAAATATTATAGTAGACTCTTATAGATAAAATTAATTGAGTTATATTTATTTTCCTTTACACATATATAGATGAGCATTGAGAAATCAATGGCATTGTACATTATAGTTCTTGTAGTATTATAGTTCACACCCTTCAATAATTGTGACATATATGAAAAAGGCCCTTCAAACCCATCAAACCCTTGTTGCAATATGTCATTATTTTAAGAAAAACTCAATCCAAAAATTTAGGGGGTGAGTAAATATTGGTTGTCTTATATGCAAAATAGATTCTCATGGGAGTTATATCAAGGTTGGGCACCATTTATTAGGTGAGCTTGGACATAACTTTGGAAGAGAGGATTGAAATGACTAGATTGGTTGCATAGGGTGATGCAAAAATAAAAGGTATATCCATAGAATCTATTTCAAAGTATTCAAAATCCAATGTGTCATCTTATTGCAATAGTGATGAATTTTATTGTGTTGGATTTTTTACCCAAAAGTTTTTTCTAGTGAAAATACTGCATATTGTCTTTGGCTTTTATATATTCTATTTTTTTTTTCATATTGTATATACACTACTTCTATTGTACAAATTTAAGACCTTTTTTTGTACAGTTGATTATCCTCAAATGCAAGTTTAATAGTGATGTGTCCTGGGAAGTGTTCCCCAAAATAGGGTAGTGTGCCCAAAAATGCAGAAAATAGGGATGGGGAGGGGATGTTTTGTCCCCCGAAATGGAGTATGTCATAAAATCCTCAGGAATATGAGCAGTCTTAATGTAGGAATGCTGAAATATGCCAGCAATTCATCTCATGTTCTTGGATACTTGATGTTCTACCCTTTTTCTGAGTTGTACCAAGGTTTGATTGACCACTTATGTTTGCATATTGGTTTGAGGATGAAACATTGTGCTTATCTTCAACTTGGTATCCATCTTTCTCCACAAGGTGGTAACAAATTTCCCTAAAAATTTGGAATTCCTATCTAAGACAATATTCTTAAGCAAATCAAAATACACGAAAAATATTAGTAAGAATAATTATGCTAGTTCGTGCCCCTTGATTGCCTTTTTACATGGGATTAGCATACACATTTTTCTAAAACTATTGATAACCACATAAATATAATAATGTTTTGTGCTTTGAAAGTGGAAACCTCCCCTAAAGCTCACAAAAATGATTTTCTATGGCATAGTAGCAATACATAAAGGCATGCACAATCCTTCTTTTCTAGCTTTTGGATTACTTGTTTACCATAACATTTTCCAATGAATTTAGAGATTTCTTATTGCATTTTAAGCCATCACAAATACTTTTGCAATATTACTATTGTTTTCCAAGTCCAAAGTGATCTAAAATTTTTGAAGTACGTGCTTCCCTCATGAGTAAAAATTTGTCCTTCGATACATACATATTTTCCAACTTGTAATGTAGCCCTTTCTTAAGGTAGAAATCAACCTTGTCTATAACATACAATTCTTACCTTCAACTACTAGTCATATCTCTCCAAGATATGCATCTTTCGCTAATGCTTTCTCACAACCCTCTTGTGTGAAAGTCAACTGATGGTTGTTCTTTGGTTCCTACTGGGTACTAAACTATATTGTTTATTTGAGTATTTTCTGCTTTGGAATTGTCTGCCAAGATTGGAAAACATTGAAGGTCAAGTTTAACATGTCACATTTCATAAAATGCATTGAAATAATTGTTGTTGTGCTGAAAAAATGGGCATTCCAAGAAGACAGGTTCTAAGAGGAAAACTATAGAATGTCAAGAAGGATCTCAATGGGAATTACAAAGAAGCATTCTATCATCAGAATACAATTGGTGTGTATCCTCTCATCCCCCCTTCTAGCATGGGCCATGTGGAAAGAGCCTAACCTAAAATGAAGGAAAAAAATGGATTTACATATACTGCCCTCTTTCTCCTCTATTTTATATAGTTAATGTAATTTAAAAAGAAAAAACTTGTAATGTTGATGTTCCCAATAGCTTTGCAATATGTATCCTATTAATAGACAAGATGGAACAAGTCTCTATGCAATTTGAATAAATTTTCTTCAATTATTTTTTCAGCATATAGATGATCTTTATCTATGATTGAGCTTCTCTCAAAATCTAAATGTCCAGAGATACCACATAATTACCTAAGGGTCATTAGGAAATAGTTTAATGTTAGCAAAGGATATAGTGTATACAAAAAGAAATTAGTATAAACAAGAAAAAAAAAAATTATTCTGGTAATAACTATGTGGGTATTTTTATAACACATAACTAACTAAGGATCACTAGGAAACATTCATATGCTTGCAAAGGAAACAATGTATGCAAAAAGGAACTTAGTATAAATTGAAAAAAAGAAGTTAAAAAACATATATTATTCATGATTGAGAGTGTTTCTAGTAATAACTGTGTGGGAAATATTGTTAATACCAGAAGCACTCTCAATAATTCACATGGATTGTGGAAAAATCATGTCTGTTACATGTTTTATTCATTTTCAAGTAAAAAAAATATTGAACTTATTGGAAATGTTTATAGAACATATACCAAATGCCTCATTAAAAAGGAACCATGACTACATATTAATAAGGGGAATAATATTAAAAAATACATTACAAAAGAGTATAGTAATATTACCCATAAGATTTCATCTGGTTTGTACTCTAGTCTCCATTTAAAAATATTATTCATAATAGATTAAAATGTTGCTGATGTATAAGTAGCCCCAAGGACATAACCTTGAATGTAGAGAGACTTTCATGTGTGCAACATGTTGTTTTGGGAATATATTCTAATCAGTTATCTGATAGCACCTCAATCAAAGGTCCAACATGGTAAAATAAACCTGCAAAGTGCAATTCATCTGACATCTCATTAGTAAGTTGTCTTCAATAGTTATCATATTCAATATTTTGAAGTCAATACAGAGACAGTAAGGTCCATCTTTTTTTCTCACCAATCTCACTGATCTAGGATATGGAATCTTTCTTGGGACCATCCAACAAAAAATGTACCAAACAATCAATTTCTACTTTGTGATTACAAAGAAATTGATAAGTCTTTGAAGTTAATACTGATAGGAGCAGAACTTGGTTATATTCCAACCACATGCTCAATCTTTCATTCAAGAGTTAGTCCCAATAGAAAGTCTTCAAAGAAAAAACTGTGTTTATTATTGATTCCACTCATAGTGTCTCTATTCATCTCCTCTCTTTGTAATCACTTCAATAAAAAATCCATACAAATAAGTAATCAATATTATAATTAATCCTGTAACAATTTAAAACCACTCCATCTTTAACTATGAGAAATTTAGGTCTATCATAGGAATGTTTCTCCTATATCAGTTAATAATGTCTATGGGACATTTTGGGCTTCTTCAAGCCATTATTGGAGGATTTTTTCTCTTCCTAATTGACTTAGATGCTGGCAATGTCTTCTTAGATTTTTTGGATACTTTATCACATCCATTGCATTTTTTTATTTAAAACTATTTTTCCAGTACAACAGTTACACATCCCAAGACTGCAAAATGCTAATATTTTGGTTCTCTAGTGATTATTTTCTACATCTCACATACGTTACAAGTTGATCTATTGTAATTTCAGTACACAAAAGGAAATCATGAAAAACTCCAAATTATACTTCAAGAGAAACTACCAGCAGGGCTTGAGACATTTAAATAGTTCAATCTTATGGAAGGCAGACTTGTCATTGCTTCCTATTGTTCAGAATTTTGATGATGATGGCATGAAAGATCAAAAGTTTTGACACCTTCATTCACCAATAACCTTAATAATCTAAACCTGTAGTGGCAATCATAATAGGGTAATAATGAAAACTATTCAATGTTTAGAAACTTCAAACTTACCGTTTCAATATGACTTCTTTTCAAACAAGCTCAAGCCAAGGGAGTTCCTAAATTCGACCTAAGAATATCCATTCTCCAAAATGTTTAACTATGCATACTTTCCACTTTTAAGGTGTCAATTTGCAAAGTATTTAAATTAGAGGAGTGCAACAAACAACAATCACAACCTTGTCCAAAAGGCTATGATGTAGTGGTAATGGGGCTATCTTGTAAGAGCATTAGATAGGTTGAAATCCCTATCACTCAATCAAGCAGCCCAAATACAAATAGAACAAAATAAGATGAAATTTTTTAAAATCCTTACTCCAAAGAGGGTCTGCCTTAAATGCTTAAAGATTGTTAAATGGCTCCCAACCAGCAGAGAACGCTAAAAAAATAGTGTTAAATGGCTCCCAACCAGCAAAGAACATAAAAAAAAAATTGAATAAAGAAACAATAATTTGATTTCCAGGTTTAGGAATATACAAAGGATAGGAGCATAGTGGATGAAAAAAATTGAGGAAAACAAAAGAATTGTGATGATCTTTCATTTTATCAAAGTTTGAATTGAAACAACATGTTATATTAAGTTTTTTCAGTTTCTATTCTTAGTAGCATGCATTCATATTTTTAAGATCTCTGATTAGAATGATAACCATCTTTCAAATAAAGAAAAAATTGTGATAGTTCCTATGACAAGGGATTTGATATATTCAATGGCAAAGTTTTAACTATGGGCAGGAGTTTAAAAAATTTGTGGTCAAATACTTTCTTCAGAAAATTTGCAAGGATTTATTTTTCCAAGGCATTATTATGCCAAGATTTTCTTGGTAGAGGCTTTAAATTCCTGACAGGGACTGCTTTCATTTTCATCGGACCTATCGACATTGAATGATTCCCATTCCTTTGTGGTGTTCTCATTCTATTGGCCATTTCTTTTATCCGAGCAGTTACTGTTCTCAAACTCATTTAATAGCATGTGGACAAGAAAAATATTAATGTTTGCATGCGGACATTAAAACCAATGCATTTTTAGTACATTGAATAAAAAGATATTTATTCCAATAAAAGCTCTGACTTTCCATATTTATAGTGACTAAAAATGCAACTGTGTTGAACTATTACTATTCCAGATTGGTTCCCATAAGCCGGTTGATCCAAAGATGGGAGGTATCTTCAATAATAAATGATTGTGGCATAAACATACTCCCATGATCAACAAAATTCAAGACCTGCAATTCTAATCCAAATGGTACTATCCAATTTAGCAAGAGAACAACAATACAACTTGAAAAGTATTGCTAAGAGAAACTTTACAAACCTCCAAGTATGAGTTAATAGTCAACAATATCAACAAGAAGCCACCACTTCAAGAAGCAATCCACAAGTAAAATGTGCTACTTGGGCATCAACATTTGGGGAGAGGGATATCTAAACTACAATTAAGAGTATGAGCAGTAGTTCAAATTAGACTTGACACCATGGAGAGAAAGGTTCAGTAAAGCCAACCAATATTCTTCAAAGGACTCACGTTCTAGAAGCAAGTAACAAAACAACTATGTATCTGCAATTACCAAACCGTTGATACTCTGTTGTATGAAATGCATCTAGTTATGGATACAGTGAGGAAGATCTGCAAGATCAATCATAGTACCTATTATTCACATTAATGGTAGTCTATGTATTAGCTTATTTTTAGTGATGTAATGTTCTTGTACGTATGTGATATGGATTGTGCTAAACTCTCTCAAGAATTTAATATTTCGATGATCTAATTTCAGTCATCACTTGTGTGTACCATCAGAGAGGAAGTAGTAAACCTTGTATGATGTGTGAGGCACAAAACTCTACATCCATCATATAATAAATTTTCATTTACAAATAAAAATGCAATAGAGAAATTGAAGAATTTCCAAATAAAAAATAAAAAATGTTAAAATGCTAACATAATTCCATATTAGCTTTTTTCCTTTGCCAAATGGATGAGCTCGAGTGCTAAATCAATGGTACTTTATAGTAAAGCCATGGGTATAATTCCCCATAAAATCATATTTATGTAGAAATTTGAATGACATACCTCTGGGTGTGATGTATCTCAATCAACAAGGCCATAGGCAAGTTCTGGGTGAATTTTAGGGCTGGAACTAAGCATCACCCAATTCAATGGTCAAATCCAATTTTAGGGAAGTTGTTCTTTTAGGGAGAAAGAGGTCCCAGGTTCTTGGCTAGGGGGAAGTAGGGTTAGGCTAAGTATGAAATAAACTTGGTTGTATATTTGAAAAATGAGATTGTTAGGGCCATATCTTCAAACATGAAATTACCACTAGGAGAAAGCACAAACAGGTTCAATTGGCCCTATCTATGAAATAAACCTGGCTTTATATTTGAAAAATGAGATTGTTAGGGCCATATCTTCAAACACGAAATTACCACTAGGAGAAAGCACAAACAGGTTCAATTGACATAGCTATGGCCCTCCCTTAAATCCCTTGCTTCATATCCATCATCAGGTGATGGTGGGATTTGAAATGAGGTATATCCAGAGTGGACTTTCCAATTTTTATATACATACTGTTATTATTTGTAGTGCTGAGGAAGTTTTGTTTCAAGCTAGTTTCAGGTGATGGTGGGATTTTAACTGAGCTATATCCAGAGTGGGCTTCCCTTTTTTTATGGATATGGATATGGATATATTCTTTTGAGGCAATGTTTCCTTCAATCTTGAGGACTTGCATTAATCTAAAACAAATTTTCTAAGATAGATGTTTGATGTGTTATACAATATATGTACAATGTTTTTAATAGGAGAAAAAGGATGAATTGAAAGAGAACAAGGAGGAGAAGATTGAACCAATTCTATTGAAGGTTGATATGCATTTTCTAGGCTATGCAAGTAAAATTAAAAAGTCCATATGGAGTTATAAAGGTCAGTTCTAAACTCTCTGTGCTCCTTTTCTATATTTCTTAGACATTATGTATTCAGTTTTGGACTCATGATCTGTTTTGTGATTGCAGGGGTGAAAGATGTGAAGTTTGATATGAAGCTCAATACAATGACTATGGAGGGTACTGTAGATCCTTTGAAGCTACGTGAGTGAGTGTAGAAGAAGAGTGGATGAAAAATAGAGCTCTTATCTCCATTGCCCAAAAAGGAGAACGTAGAGAAGAAAGAAAAGGTGGAAGATAAGGGAAAAGATAAAAAGGAAGAGGTGTTTTTGTTTTATGTGACCTAAGTTTTGTGTTTTTTTTGTTTATGATGGCCCTTTTAACTTTTTATGTGTAGTTGTTTGATATAAATTTTGGAATGTATTTTGTTCCTTCGTCAAATTCTTTCTCTGTGTGTGTATGTGTTGCAGCCAATTGCAACAACTTTGTGCTAAAGGTTTAGATGCATTGTGAAGGCTATGCTCAACAAGTAGAGAGGATTATTTTGAAAATGAAAGGTATAAGAATTATAGCAAAATTTACTAGAATGCATTTAAAAAGCACCATTAATGCATGCTTTATTGTAATTTAGAGTTTTAAAGAATAAGTTGACTGTAAAACCATATTCTATCGTGGATAGTGTAACTTTGTCTAATTATGATCTGGTTGCCTTTTTGGCTTAAGAAGTTAAAGTCGTTGGTTGAAGGAACCTCTTACTTCATAAGAAGACTATTTGCATACAAAAAATAAAGATAGATTACTACTTAAGAGTTTGCATGAAGCTAAGCACAACCAAAAGGTTGAAAAGTTTCTAAACAAAATCTTAAAGACAAAGAATCAAGATCATGAAAATGATAAAATTCAAAAAATTAGGTGAGATGATGAAGTGAAGCATGTAAACATATAGAATTGCAAGCTCGTTTTCTATTTTCTAGGTTATACAGCTATATTAATCTACATAAAAGACTAAAGGAGTATGCATGCTCATATTCAAGGCATCTTAACAAATACCTTGCATAAACAAACAAAATGTTGAAGACAAATAAAGATAGAAAACCTCCTATGATTACCAATTGTAGAACCCCTCTCTTGATAAGAAGGAAAAGTTGAAGTTGTGTATTGGAATAAAGGAGAAAGAAATTAAAGACAAATTACTACCTAAGGGAGGCACATATGACAAAAATGACAAGAATGACAAACAGAGAAAGTCTATACTAATGAAGAAAAGAGCATTATAGAACAAGCTATATCTGTCAAATCTAAAGATTATATTGAAGTCGTGTATTGGCATACAAAAAATAAAGACAAATTATTACTTAAGGGTTTGCATGAAGCTAAGCATAGCCAAAAGGTTGAAAAGTTTCTAAAAAAATTCTTAAAGATAAAGAATCAAGATCATGAAAGAGATAAAATTCAAAAAAATAGGTGAGATGATGAAGTGAAGCATGTAAACATATAGAATTGCAAGCTCGCTTTTTGTTTGCTAGGTTATACAACTATATTAATCTACATAAAACACTAAAGGAGTATACATGCTCATATTCAGGGCATCTTAACAAATACCTTGCATAGACAAACAAAATGTTGAAGACAAATAATGATAGAACACCGCCTATGATTACCAACTGTAGAACCCCTCTCTTGGTTTACAACATGGAAAAGTTGAAGCCGTGTATTGGCATAAAGGAGAAAGAAATTAAAAGATAGATTACTACTTAAGGGAGGTGCATATGACAAAAATGACAAATAGAGAAACCCATTTCCACTTCAGGTATGGGTGGATTACCTACTTCCAATCAAGATTCTACACAAATTGTGTCTGCAAACCAATTCCGATGAGCAAAAAGGGGAAAATTATGTAGGAAAAACTCCTTCGATTGTTGCTTCAATCCTTCACATAAACTAAAGCTTGTAAAAAACACAATGGAACTAAAGCTTTTAAAGAGCACAATGGCAGTGAGATTACCACAGTGCTGGTGTGTTAACTGTAGCTTTTTTTGCATGGATATCCAACGGTGTTGTTAACAAGGCATGCAGTTGTGAAGTGCAGTGTGCAAAATTCTATGAGAATTCTCTAGCAAAATCCCGGTGCCCTAAGAAATTTCTCTCAAGTGTGAGACTTTTCTAGTGGGAAAGCCCAAAATAAAGAGCCTATCGGCTAATTAACTTTAAACGTAATTAATATATTTATTTAATTAAAAATCTATTTACTATTTTTTTTTCCAATTAACTGAAATGGTAATATTTTCATTGAACAAAAACATCAACCGAAAACGGGAAACAAAGTCATCCCGTGACATTTTCATTTGTTGACATTGACATTCTTTATTTCTCTCTCACAATAGATGTTCTATTCCTTGGCTTTAACCCTTTCATTGGATTTGAATTGTTTTCCAGGTTTCAGGAAATCGTCCCTTTGAATGCAGGGAACATTTTGTGTGTAGAAGAAAATGGCCCTGCTGCAAAATGGTTGGCCCTTATTCGTCAAACACTAAACACAAACATAAATAAAAGTAGTAGTTTTACTCCATGTAGCAGGGATGGGCTAACGGTTTGAATAGATCAACTTTACATTTTCGATTCTAACTGTGAAGATTCTCAAGGGCATAAGAATTCTGCCCCTTACCGGAGAAATTCCTTTCAAACATCATTTGGATCAAATTCATCAGAGGATGAAAGTGCATTCAGTGAAGGAGAATCACCCTATACTTTTTAACACAGTCCAATGTCATATACTTCCTCATTAGATAGATCCTCATCCAACTTAGGTGAAATAAATTACAACATCAATTCAAGTCAACTGAATTACTTTTTGGCAGCTCGTAAATAGATGGTTGGCATTTTTCTCTATGTGTGGGTGCGCAGTGATCTGAGACAACATGTCCGAGATATAAAAGTCTCTTGTGTTTGTTGTGGGCTAATGGGTTACCTTGGTAACAAGGTAAGAGTGTTAGCATAAGTTTCTCTGTGTTAATAATAGATTGCATAACTCCATGTAGTAACTATAAGCTAACTAAGCACAACAGAAGTTTTTTGTCAATTTCTCTCTATGAATGGTAGTCAGTGATTCTCATGCAGCATGCTAACTAAAGCCAACAACAGTCTGCTCATTGCAGTTTGCTTTCTTTTCACCATCTCTTATCACCACTACAGTGGTTATAAATCTATAAATCTATGCATCATTTGATAGAGTGAATAAGAATGAGGTTAGATTGTGCATGTTCTTGTTTTCTATGTGCTTGATAATTATCTTTCTAGATCTGCAAGGAATTTTACATGGTATCAAAGCCTTGTTGGAGATAGTTTCAGGCCAATAAGACATAGCAAGAAAAGATCAACCACACCCCTATTGTGTTGAAATCTGCATGTTGGTTGAGTTTGCTACTCAATCGAGGCTGATTGCTCTTCTTTACCCATGGGCGAGTTTGTGATGGGAGGCGCATGGCAAGTTTGGAGGTAGCGACATTAAGGGTGATCTGCTTTTGTGAGGAGCCATAAAATTTCTATTGGGAGACCACGAATTGTTGTTGGGAGGCCAAAACAAAACTTGATTTGGCCGCTGTTCAAAGTGAAAGAGAGAGAAGCCTCACACATTGATATTCTAGCTCCTCAAAGGAAGAATCGTGAGAGATAATTGGCACCACCCTTATGCCATTCATTTTCTCTCTAGTGCTTACTGGTTTATGATTTTCCCTTTGCAGGCTTCAAATTCTTATTTGTAGGCCCG
>VDFB02190127.1:0-13397 GCA_007258455.2 Sequoia sempervirens
AAAGGGTGATTTTTTAGGGTTCCCTACACCTTGATGTATATAAATAAGAGCTTATGCTCATTTGTAAATAACTTTTTGCTTGAGAGAGAAATATATGCTGCGCCTACCTTGCCCTCAATATTACTCTTTTTGGTACTTGTTCATGTGTCTTCACTATTGCAATTGATTGTTATGCCACATAGGGTTTCAAAAGATTGTAATGCTGAATTCTTTCCATAGTTTAGATATATCTGTTTGAACATCTTTATCATTGAAGTCAATTGTTATGCCACATAGGGTTCCAGGAAATTGAGATGATAAATCTGTTTTGTGTTAATTTACCATTGTGATCAATCGTTATGCCACATAGGGTTTCGAGAAATTGCAGTGATAAATCTGTTCTGTGAATCTTTATCATTATAATTGAAGGTTATGCCACATAGGGGTTCGTGAGATTGTGGTGATAAAGGCTGTTTGTGAAGACTTTACTTTTTCAATCGAGTGTTATGCCACATAGGGTTCCATAAAATTGTCTTGGTAAAGTCTTAAATCTGTTTTGTGCTCAATAAGCTGGTTTAGATTGAGATGATAGTTGCGCCACCTTGCCCTCAAGTAGAGAATCTAAACCCGTTTATCGTCAGTTAGTCAAACCTTGCTCCGTTTCCTCTCGCTCTGTTTTCCTGAGGAGATTGGATAGATTAAATTTAAGTTGTAGTTGGTAGATCTGCAAAACCAGAGAAAACTCAGCTGCAACGTATAGGTTCTTTCAAGAAAGCCTTGTGCCTCTGACTGAAACAAAAGAGCGGGACATAGTTTTAGTTATTTTCCTTTGCAAGTATATTTGTCAAAACAGCGAGGAGCTTCCCTCCCACCGCCAATTTGAAGCACTTTCATTCGCGTGGTGTACCGCAGTGTTCATAACAACTTCTACTCGGAGGGTGTTGGTTATTGCATCCAGCAGATTCTTTTTAAAGTACCGTGGGGAGACGAGGGCAAAACTAATAACTTCATGTCCGCGGTATGACTATGTCGGTCCCTCGCTCCACAGTTCAACCCGACGCAAGTCCGCTTTACGTTATTACCGATGAATTTTAGTATTCATCCGAAGCAGAATAATTCCGGATATTATTAGTAGCCTTTGCCGTTCATTTTGAAAATCATACATCTACCACCACTCGATTGGAGAAGCAGCGGCTACAACTTCACGGATAAAGAAGAAGAAAAAGCAGATCTTGCAGCAGGTAGACCAGTTTTGCCACCTCCTTCGTGGAATTAAGCATCCTGGCATACCGAGTTTACATTAGAAGGAGAGGAAATCCTCCTATCCAGCCAGATCCTGTTTTTGAAGAAGCTCCTGATCAGTTTACTGAATCAGAAATTTTTGAAGAAGAATCTCCCACTCCAATTGCAGAGATGGGTGATCGTATTATTAACAACAACAATGGTGATGATCACAACGGTCGTAACGAATGAAACGCAAGACGTCCAGCCCCCTTGCCTTGGGGCGACAATATTGGACCGTTGGCTTTACCAGGACATCATGAATTGCCCAAGGGATCACGCAAGTTTTTCCCGAGATTTCATGGCAATGGTTCTAAACATCCAGATGAACATTTATCAGCATTCACGGCGGCTTGTTCCGTTTTGCATGTTGCGCATGAGGACATCGCCGTTCGTCTTTTCGTGGAGACTCTTGAGAACAACGCAGCAGATTGGTTCAATAATCTTGAGCCAGGAATTATCACCAGTTGGGCTGTCATGAGCGAGAAGTTTTTGGCAAGATTCAAGCCTACCGAAGACAATCATAGATTATTTGCACAACTCTCAAATTCGAAGATGGAGAAGCATGAACCGATGAGAGAATTTGTGGCAAGGTTTAATCGCCTTGTTACACGTCTTTCTCACACTTTGAATCCATCTGATGAGATTTTGATGAGTTCTTTCATCAACGCATTGCCGTCAGAAATTGCCTTTTTCCTGAAGATAAGCGAAGAAGATGATCTACAACACCTTCAGGAGGAAGCGATCAAGCTTGAAGATAACATGATTACAACCGGCAAGATGAAAGATGATTCAATCAGGCCGCTCGTGCAAGCGTCAGCCGATCCATTGCTACAGAAGGTAGCAAATGAGGTGACGATACTAAAGCGGCAGTCACCACCTCAAGGGCAACCAGCCTTGCCCACACCACCTTTTCAATCACAACCAGCATATCAGCCAAGAAGGAATAACTTTCAGCCGTATAATAACTTCAAGTCAAAGTTTCCGCAAGGACAACCGAGACAAAACAATGAAGCTGAAAAGGCTACGGTCTTTTGCACATTCCATGATTCAGCAGAGCATACCGGCACTACTTGTCCGGAAAATCAAAGAATGAATCAGCTCATGGGATTTGCCGATTCTGCTCCTAGTTCAGATTTCATACCTACCAGTTCAAATGTCGTCTCTTCACAGCAGACGAGTTTGATGGCGACTCCGCAACGGGATATTTTGATCGAGAACCCGTTAATGAAGAAGAAGAATCCCGTCGTTTTTCTCTTGCAGTGAATCATGAGAATATCACCTCACCTGTGTTCACACGTGCTCAACATTTCAAAGCACAGAAGGAGGAAGAGGAAAAGCGGAATTTGAATACAAAAGCAAAGGAAGTAGCTTCTACTTCCAATCAAAAACCTTCACAAGAAAATATCTTGCCAGCGGCTTTAGATACGTCTTCAGCAAGCTTTGACATCGTTTCTTCCATGATGAAGACGAAGGTACAGATATCTCAGCTGGAGTATTTACAAGATCATCCAGAACAGTTGGATAGGATCTTGAACGTTCTTAAGAAGAAGAATGTCGTTCAGCCGACATTGTTACAATCCTCAGTTCCTGCAGAAGAGAAGCCGAGGCCGTTTTATATATCTCTATATATAGGAGGTTTCAAGCTGAGCAATTGCATAATTGACAGTGGAGCTTCGGACAACGTAATGCCCTTACAAATTATGAATGCGTTGGGACTTTCATGTACCCCGACTCAGGAAAAGTGTTACTCACTTGAGTCTAAACCGGTGCCGTTAGTTGGTCAACTCAAAGATGCGCAAGTGAGGCTAGCGTCTTGTCCAGAGAAGAAGATTATGATGACTATCCTTGTAGCTGATATTCCTACCAGTTACGGGATGTTACTTAGTAGAAGTTTTTGCAAGGATCTTGGAGGAGAAATACAGATGGATTGGTCGTTCGCGACAATTCCATTGAAGAAAGGTACTTTCAAATTAGAGCCGGAAACCAAATCAAAGTTTACAGTGGTAAAGTCCCAGGACCCACATGCTCAAGTGTTGTATCAAGACACGGGTCCAGGCACATACGCTATGGTGTCTGAAGTGACTGATGATTGTCAGAATTTTGCACTTTCCACCGAATTACCAGATGAAGAATCAAAAGTGTGGACGATGCAGTTTGATGGCAGTTGTTCGACTTCAGGTTCCGGAGCGGGAGTAGTGATTATCTCTCCCGAAGGTCGTTTATATCCTTTTGCATATAGGTTGCAATTCGATTGCACTAATAATACTGCAGAATATGAGGCGCTCTTGTTGGGTCTCAAAAACGCAAAGGATATGGGGATCAAGCTGCTTCAAGTTGAAGGAGATGCAGAGCTGATCGTAAAGCAGGTCAGAGAGCAGTTTCATGTTAGAAAGAATCGTCTCCAGAACTACAGGCAGAGAGTATGGAATGCAATCGACTGGTTCGATGCATTTAATATCAAATACATTTCAAGAATGAACAATAGCAAAGCTGATGCGCTTGCAGTTTCAGCCACTCTTTTTATGCCTAACTCTGACTTTCGTCAGAATTCATTTGCTATTGAGCTTATTTATAGACCAGTTGTTCCTGATAATTCAGACAACTGGCAAGTCTTCAGTGATGATGAAGATATCAAAGAATTTCTCGTCATGGGAGACAACTACAAGGAATTGTTCTTTGAAGGGAGTTTAATTCCTCACAAAGAGTCAATTACTGAAGAATCTGAGGTTATAGAATCTAGAATCATACAGTTGAAAGGAAATCAGATTCCTAAAGGTTTTGTATCCTTAGAGGATATTTTTGACAGGCATGATCGTTACATCCAAGATCAGAAGAGGTCAGGGGTGAATACTTCGTCAGAATATAGTCAAGTCAACATAGGTACTGAAGACAAGCCTCGGCTTGTGAATTTGGGCAAATGTTGTACTCCTGAGGAAACTGAGAGGTTTATCGCCTTGTTCAAGCAGTACAAGGATGTTTTTGCCTGGTCATATGAAGATTTAAAGGTCTTCACACCCATTGAATTGTCTCACACAATTCCGCTGAAGTCTGAAGTGAAGCCTTTCAGGCAGAAACAAAGACATTATAATCCATGAATTCAAGATACTATCTACGCAGAAATTCAGAAGATGGTGGACTCCAGAATAATTTTTCCTATTCATCATTCTACCTGGGTGTCAAATATCGTTCCTGTGCGCAAGAAGAATGGAGAAATCAGAATTTGCGTGGATTTCAGGAACTTGAATCAATCGTCCTTAAAGGACAATTATCCCTTAGCTATCATGGAGCATACATTGCAGACAATTACTGGATCGGAAATGCTATCACTTCTTGATGGTTTTTCTGGTTACAATCAGATTGCAGTGGCTGAGGAGGATCAAATCAAAACAGCTTTCACCACGCCGTGGGGAACGTTTGCATATGAGAGGATGCCTTTCGGTCTTATCAACGCCGGTGCTACTTTTCAGAGAGCCATGGATTTAGCGTTTGGGGATCTTAGGAATAAGATCATAGTCGTCTATCTTGATGACTTAACCGTTTTTTCAGATAAACGGAGTGATCACTTTTCACACCTTGTGAAAGTGTTCGAGAGATGTAGGTATCATAAAATATCTTTGAATCCAAAGAAGTCAATCTTTGCGGTTACGGAGGGCAAGTTACTTGGTCATATCGTTTCCAAAGAAGGTACTAGAATAGATCCAAATCGGGTGGATTCAATCAGAAACCTATCTCTCCCTACAAGCAAAACGCAGGTGCATTCATTTTTCGGTAAAGTTAACTTTATCCGAAGATTTGTACCTGATTTCTCAGAGCTGACGAAGGAGATTTCAGCAATGATGAAAAAGATGTCTTTACCTTTGTGTGGATCGAAATAAGGCAAACGCCTTTATCAAAAAATCAAGAAGCCACGTTAATGCACGTTGTTGTCTTCGTACCCTAATCCTTCGTATATGATTTTCATTCTCTTTATCGCTATGGCCGTAACATTCATTGTCCGCCATTCTGACACAGAAGCTCAGCGAGGAGGGAGAATCTCCTATTGCTTTTATGAGTGCTAATTTTAAAGATGTTGAGATGCATTATTCCCAGATCGAGAAGAACACTTATGTTGTCGTCAGAGCTATCAAGAATTTCAGATTTTATCTTTTGAATTCACACTATGGTGTATGTCGTCGATCCAGCAGTAAAAAGTGTGCTTACTCAACAGGAGATGGGCACGAAAAGAGGAAATTGGATCGTGATAGTTCAAGAATATGATCTAGAGATTAAGCCGACCAAGCTTGTTTGCGGGCAAGGTCTTTGTCGGTTATTAGCGGAAGATGGAGATCGCAAGTTCAAGAGCAATGGTGGAATTGGTTCAGACCAAGAAGTTGAAGAGGACCTTCCTTTGGTCCTACTTGTTAATTCTGCAGAAGAATGGTACACACCTTTATGGTATTATTCAACGTTTGGAGAATGTCCACGTCACATGGACAAACAGCAGAAAAGAACATTGAAATTGAAAGCACAGAATTTCGTGCTTGTTAACAATGTTCTGTACAAGCGTGGCCTTGACAGAACTTTCCTATTATGTGTCAGAAAGGATCAGCAGCGAAGATTGTTAGAAGCTTTTCATAATCAAGCATGCGGAGGACACTTTTCATCAAGGGTCGCTGCATTTAAGATTCTACGAGCACAATTTTATTGGCCAATTATGTTTCGTGATGCATATGATTGGGTGCACAAATGTCAGTTATGTCAGCAGTCTGCTGGTAAAGTGAAATTGGCATCTTTTCCACTCAGGCCAGTTGTCATCGACGCTCCATTTCAGCAGTGGGGTATTGATTTTGTAGGCCCTGTTAATCCAATTTCCAGTAAGGGGCATGTTTTTGTCCTTACAGCGACAGATTATTTTACAAAATGGGTTGAAGCGGTTCCTACTAAATGAGCTATGTCCGAAGTGGTTTAGCTTTCTCAAAGAAAATATTACTTCTCACTTCGGAGTTCCTCGAAAAATTGTGACTGATAATGCAACCTGCTTCTCGTCAGAAGAGATTTTGAGTTTTTGTTTTGATCACGGCATCATGCTATCTCATTCATCAAATTATTACCCTCAGGGTAATGGACAGGCCGAATCATCCAATAAGAACATTGTCACAATTATACGCAAGTTGGTTGAGTCAAATCAACGAGCTTGGCATTCTAAGTTATACGACGCTCTTTGGGCTGATCATATAACTCCAAAAAGAGCTATTGGCACCTCACCTTTTATACTTTTGTATGGTACAGAGGCTATTCTGCCCATTACCTTGGTGTTGTCTGCTTTACAGTTAGCATCTATAGTGGAGGATGAAGAATTTCATGATCCTATTCAGAAGAGGATTTTGCTCCTGATGAAACTTCAAGAGGAAAGGACAGAGGTTGTTGATAAAATCACTCAGCACTAGGAAAGAGTGAAGATTTTTGATAAAAAGGCTCATCATAGAGACTTTCAGGTCGGAGATCAAGTCCTTTTGTGGGACAAAAGGCATGAGCCAAAAGGAATGCATGGAAAATTCGATTCCTTATGGTTAGGGCCCTTCCAGATTCATGAATCTATAGGAGAGAACACTTATATTCTCACATCAGGAGGGAAGGCTCTTCCCGCTTCCTTATAGCGAGCAGTATCTTAAGCACTTCAACCCTCTGGGGGAGGAGTAATATTGTAAATATTTTGTAAGTAATTTTTTATGCTTTATCGTTATGTCGTTTTGTTTTTCCCCGTTCTGTGATGTTTTGTCGTGTTTTAGGTGATTTTTAGGTTAAATTTTTAGGGACTTTAATGTTTTAGGTAATTAGGGAAAGTCCTGATTCCATATACCCAACTTATAAAGTCACTGGTCTACGAAACACAGATTCTAGGGATCTCCTATGCCGTAAGTATCCGACATGGTCCCCAGACGGAGCCTAATGTTGTACCCAAAACCAAAATTTTTGCTTCACTAAGGCATTTTGCCTAATTAAGTCTTAATCTTGTTAAAGTGATGTTAGATGGTCGTTTTTGGGGTTTTTTAATATGGAGTTGGTGTCAATGTCATGTCAGTATGTTACTGAAGAGATTTAAGAAAAATGAAAAATCGAATCCAAAAATCATCAAAATTTCTAAAGAAGGGAGCACTTTTTTCAAATGGGTTCTATCTTTAGGCTCATATCTTGTTTTAGGGTTTGTCACTTCCGCCAGACATTTGTCCCAAGATCAATGCCGCCTTCTCGGCAGTTGAGCCATCAAGTTTTGTTAAATCCGACTTCGCTTTTGCTCGAAGTTACGTAAGACAAGGCAAAACAAGGCGAAGCAAGACCATAATGATCGGAGAAAGAACTTTGGAGAAAAGGCTTCCATCTTTTGAGGTGTTAGATGTAAGTTTTGATCAAATGCCACCCAAGATGTTTGTCTCATTTTGTTCGAGCTTCACGATGCATCCATCAGTGAGTGAATCTGAGTTGCTGAAGTGCCTGAACCTGAGGTCAAATGTAGGGTCAAATCTTAGTCAGAATATCAGAGGAAAAGCCAAAAGAGCACATTTTTAGAAAGGTGCTTAAGCTTTTCAAGCCTTTAATGCCTTCTTTTTTATGATCTTAGATATTCAATGTAACTGCGGTTACGCCAAATTTTCCTCGCGCTTTGTCTCCTCACGATCGTAGGATGTCTCGCCAGCCTTTGGCAAATGAGTTTTGTGTTATTCTAGTCGGCCCGTAAATGGCTTAAGTCCGAATGAAAAGAGCGTTTTCAAAAAGTGGCCTTTGTTTTTCACCCCGATGATGTTTTTGGGAAATGCCTTTAGTCATGCAAAATGAGGTTAAATTGGCAGCGAAATGCCGGTGATCCATTCCCGAAAGTTGATGTTCTAGAAGTTATGAAGGATTTATTTTTCCCCTTCAGACGCAGATGTAGTCGAAATTTGACTAAGTTCGGCAAAAGCAGTTTTGAAAAGGCGCTTTGATTTTGAGCCTTCGTGATGTCGGCCAGCTTTATGATTTTCACTAAAAGATACCTTTGATTGCTTTTTACCGCTCGGATGCACCCTCGCTAGCCTACCAATCGGGTTGTGTCACCAACCAAAGGTCGAGGATGAACAGAGGTTCCTCAGAGGTTTGGGTTTCAAATTTTCATGAAATTTGGCTAAGTCTGGAATTCGCCTTAAGAGGTCAAAGTTGCATTTTCGAAAGAGGGTTGAATGGACGCCTTAACTGGAGTTCTGACTGTAGTTAGACTAAACGTTTTCCGGGTTGTCATCTTCAGTTCATATATTGGCATGTTGAGGGATCTTTCAGTTCACATGTCAAGTTAATTAGTTTGCATGTTCAGTTAACTACCTTGCATGTTAAGTTAACTTGATTGCATGTTCACTTAACTGAAGATTATTCTTGAATGTCGACTGGAGTTTACATGCATGGCAAATTTGGTTGCAATTGTGAAGTTTTTGTGAGGATGGCGCTTCATTGAGTCTCAACTGAAGTTCTAAAAGGGACGACATGAATGATGAAGCATAGTTTTGTGAAGTTAACGCATTCTATAAAGAATGACAACTTAAGTTTCAAAAGGGTTGCTATTTTTAGCATAAGTGTGAAGTTGGCGCATTCATTCTATGTCAACTGAAGTCTTGAAAGGGTCGCTATATTTGGAATATTTATTGCATGAAATATGGCGAATTTCTTATTGCCAACTTTAGTTATCAAAAGGGACGCTTTAGTTCTAATTTGTGAATTTAAAGCAAGTGTGAAGGATGGCGAACTTAAGATCAGAAGAGTGTCAACTAAAGTTAAAATCACATGGTTTTGTTAACTAAAGTCTTGAAAGGGAAACCCTAAAGCATGGCGATTTAATTAGCATATTTGAGTTTCAGTTAACTAAGATGAGGTCCAATCACAAGCCAAGCGCCATTTTTCAAAGATTCTTGCCTTTGTATGAATTTCAATGATGAAAATCTATTTAACCAAGCAATGGCGTCCATTATTTCATCATCTTTAGCTTTGAAGTTCATATTCTTCTTGAGCGACCAGCAAGCTAAAGGTGCTACAAGTGTCCGAATTCAGTGTTCTTCATAGCAACGAGTTCAGATTGTTCAGAGGAAAGTGATTCTAGACTTTATTTTCACTTTACATGCAGGTTTCATCAAGTTCTAAAGAAGAGATTAGCGGATTTTTCAGAAGCAGACAAGCAAAACTTTCTATCTTCTGTCTTATTTCTTCTATTTCTCACCTTAGGTGCTTTCTTCGCATGTCAAAGAAATTCAACACATTTTCAGAGTTTGATCATTTGGGTTCGCCTACTTCAGTGTTTGCAGCAAAACTCACGTCTTAGATTTTTTCGAGAAAATTGCCCCGTAGTCTTCATTTTGAAGCTCTGTGCTTTTTTCCGAAGATTTCTTTTCATGTGGGCCAAAATCACATCTTTTTGAAAATCGCATCATCTGGGTTTGTTCAGAATTCCATTGTGCGCAAAACCCATGTTCCAGATTTTCTCAAGAAAAATTTCCCCGGGAAGCTCTAAAAACCCCTGCAATTCTCGACTGAAGAATCTTTGCATGTTAAGCTAAACAACGTGTTTTCACAAATCTAACATTGTGGGTTGTCTTAGAATCATTTTCCGGACAAAACCCATGTCTTAGATTTTTTGGTGAAAATTATCCCCCGACATGGTATTTTTAGCCTCACTAGGAGCCATTTTAGCTTTTCAGAGAAAGTTGTCAGAATATAGCCGTGTTCACAGTCAACGGGCAAGTTTTTCATAAGGCGGTTCAACTAGACTAAATTCAAGACCAAATCGGTCTTAATTTAGGTTTTCATCAGAGCAGCTGACAATGAAGCGTTAAGTTGCAAAAGGGACAGAGATCACTTCATTTACGAAGCCGCCGAAGTTACTCAATTCCTGTGCCATTATTTTTGTGAAAATGGTACCTACGCTGATCTCGAGGGTGTGCAAACTAAGTTCCAGAAGCATGCCCGTGATATCTTGATGGAGGTTCTGATCACATTTTTAGTAATTTCAGCTAGTTTCAAGAAAGCGGCTGAAGGTGTTAGAGAATGCATGCAGGAGAGTGACAAAGAATTGAAGAGACAGATTATTGCTTTAGACAGTATCAAAGTGCCAGATGATAGAGAAATTGATGAGTTCTTGGTCGAAGTGTTAGACCGAGATGACATGGAGTGATCTACCAGTTGGAACTTGCAGTTAATTTCGAGGGTTGAGTCATGAGCAGCAGTTAACTCGACTTTCAGTTTTGAGTTTACTTGCTGACTTAACACATGCTTATCTCATTCTTGGAATTATCATCACAGGAGTTAGGGTTAGGGTTTCCAGTTAACTGAAGGTAGTGGCTGGCTAACTTTGCTTTAAATAAGTACATGCATGCTTGCACATTGTCCATTTAGGTTGGAATGTATCTGCTAACTGATGGTAGCTTTCCGCTTAATCAGAGAAGCTTACTTCATTGGTTTATAGCAAATCTTGCATGCATTGGTAAGATCAGAGATGACTCAAGGTGATTTTAGGGTTACCTACACCTTGATGTATATAAATAAGAGCTTTGCTCATTTGTAATTAACTTTGCTTGAGAGAAATATATGCTGCGCCTACCTTGCCCTCAATATTGCTCTTTTGGTATTTGTTCATGTGTCTTCGCTATTACGATTAATTGTTATGCCACATAGGGTTTCATGCAATTGTAATAGTGAATTCTTTCCATAGTTTAGATAACTCTGTTTTATGCATTTTTACCATTATGATCAATTGTTATGCCCCATAGGGTTTCATGTGATTGTGATGATAAATCTGTTTTGTGAACCTTTACCGTTATGATCAAGTGTTATGCCACATAGGGTTTCATGAGATTGTGATGATAAATCTGTTTTGTGAGTCTTTATTACTATGATCAAGTGTTATGCCACATAGGGTTTCATGAGATTATCATGGTAAATTCTTAAATCTGTTTTGTGACTAATAAATTTGTTCAGATTGAGATAATAGTTGCGCCACCTTGCCTTCAAGTAGAGAATTTGAATCCGTTTATCGTCTGATAGTCAAAACCTTGCTCCGTTTCCTCATGCTCTGTTTTCTTGAGGGAACTGGATAGAATTTAAGTTATTAAGTTTAGTTGTAGTTAGTGAATCTGCGAAACCAGAGAAAATTCTCAGCTGCAACGTATATAGTTTCCAAGAAAGCCTTGTACCTCTACAGCTGAAACAAAAAGACGGGAATTAGTTTAGTTTATTTCCCTTTGCAGGTATTTTTTGTCAAGCACAACAAGGGAGCTTCCCCTCCTAATTTGAAGAGCACTCATTGCGTAGTGTGCATAGCTGTCCGTACCAACTCTTACTCCAGAGGTGTTAGTTGTTACGCCAACATGAACATATAAACATCCCTTGTCACTTGCAAAACTCAACAATGCATTTATTATTTTCTGATTCTCATCTACGGCAGCATTAAGCCCTTAATGTCATAAACTACTCATGTACAAGTATATATTTACTGAGATAAATGCAGTCTATATTTAAATTATATGCTCCCTACTTTTTAAGACTGTTACATTTTATGTCTATTTGCTTTGCTGGCCACTTGTGAGATCACTGGTTATAATTTAATCCTGCGGTTATCTCTGCACTTTACTTGATCTTTATCGTTACACTTTCATGTCTATAATACATAAATCATATAATTAACTAATTTGCAAGAATCTCCTGAGTTTTCTATCCATTCAAAGAATATAAATAATTGTTAACATCATTCTACTGTAAATGGCATCTCTAAAAGATCGCCCTGAAATGGAATTTACTTGAATCTAATTTTTTTTTTACTGGTAGATAGTTTTTCTTTCAAATGCATGAGATTTGAGATGAGATATTTGCTGGAATAAGACTGACTTTGTGTGAGATAATAGATTTTGTCCGCATATTTGTCAAAAGTCTGCATATATTATATCCATGGATAATACCATCCAAGATATATTCACCATCCTACGTATTTTGCTGACTAATGCTAAAATGTATTCTCTACATTAACTTTAAAAAGTTCCTACAGTTCTGCTTTAAATTTTGGATTTCACAAAGGCCTCATTATACATCTGTCTAAAATTGTTTTATGATAAATATACATTAAGCAACTCTGTTGAAATGAGCAAAATCTGCTGTAACAGCATCTGCAAAATGTTTAATGACATAGAGGTTGAAAGAAACAGCAACAATAGCTAGCTTGGCAAGAAAATACCTCAAGATGGTCACTCACACTCGTTTCATCCCACTCCCACTACATACAAATAATGCAGGTTTTCTTGCTTTTTGACCTTCAGATCATTTTAATCAACATACAGTTGAATCTATTTGGTTTATTAAGGCATTGTTGTCTACAAAGCCTTTTTCTATGTATTTGTGCACTTTGAAGACGATGCCATTATTTTACTGATGGCTATTCTTGGCTTAACCCACTGTGGCTATTGCATCATACAAAGTGCCAGCAGAAGCAAAGGAATTTCATCATTGTTTACCTTTTCTACCTTTGAATATCTGCCTTGTTGATCTTCTTGATCAAATTGAACATCTATGAAGCCATATCTAAAAACAAATTTAGTTTCATTACATGACTTCCCACATATAAGTCCACTCCTTAAATACAACTTCATGCAAGAAAATGGTGCTCTCTTAGCACTGATAGAAAGCATGCATGACAACAAATGGACTTGAAAAATAATGGGACTCAGTAACCATATCTACAAAAATGTCAACTACCTATTTTATTTTTCTTACACATTTTCCCTCTAATGAGAGTAGCAATTTAAACATTGTTATTTCCATTCTTTTCAGAAGACTTTTCATGCTCTGAATCTTCAGGATGACCTGAATATTTATGTAGAAATATACACGAAAAATCTTTGTTTCCTTTACTTTCACTGCATAGAATCGAATACCTACACAAGGTAGAGTATAATGTAATGTACAGATATTCAGTGAAACAAAAAATGAAAAAATATGTATATGTGCTTCAATAACATTTTGGAGAATTGAATAAAATAAAACAAGGGAAAATGTAAACACAGAAAGTGCTATGGGGTCATTCACATTCATCCCCGCATATAGGCCAGCTCGCATAGTTGCATGTGGGATTGAACTCCAATCATCATTTA
>VDFB02190129.1:0-15589 GCA_007258455.2 Sequoia sempervirens
CATCAATCGAATTCTTGACCTTCTATTTGATTCTGTTCTTCTACTCTGTTCTACTTCAACTCACATCACAAAATCCTTTTATGCACAAGTAAAACTATGCATAATCGCTCTACAACCCTTTTGACATTCACAACACACATCAACACACTTCATACATATATCAAAATGATATAATCAATCACTTATATATATCTACAACTAAATATTTAATCGCTACATGTCAGCTCCAACTTGCTGCCACAATAATGGGTTACATTTTTTGGGACATCCTGATTTTTACCTGAAATCACATATTTTAGAAAATATAGTGATTTAAACCTTAAAAAGTTCCATTTTAAGGATTCCAATTGAAGAGGGGTTGATCAAATCACCTTAGATCAAACCCCCTTGGATAGAACCTTGTTATATTTAAACCATACCTATAATTGAGTCTCCTCTACACCTATCAAAATGATGATAAAAAACCACTTTTGATTTACCTTTTGGGTGATCAAATGAATTCACTTAAAATTTATGTTTTGTAAGCTTGCAGCCCTTATTATGAGCTTCCCAAAAAATATAATTTTAAATATGTTTAATTTGATTAATATATTTTCTTTTTTATTTCTTGTGAATGTAAGTTTTCAATGAACATCAAGTTCTTTATTTCACACACATATGAAAAAATAGAAAAAATGAGATTTTTTCTAAAAATACATGTGTGCTAGGTATTGATGTCCTAGGTATTTATGTCCTTATTCCAAAAAAAAAAGAATAAGTTAATTCAAATGAATACAAAAAAGTTATGCGGCTGAAGTACACCTTTGTCCAAATTATAATTACGCTGACTTGGAAAATTAATTAAAAAAAATATATGTAACAAAAAATTATGAAAAAATATCCATTCCCTAGATATTGGTGTGAAAAATTTGTATTTTAAAAATTAAAATTGTATCCTATCTATAAAAAAAGTTATGTGGGCCGAAGTAACATCACTTTTTAAAAATGTTGATTAGTAGAAAAAATAAGTTATTAAAAATTACATAAAATGATTCACAATTTATTTTTTAATTTTTTTTTAAAAAAATATAATTAGAATCTACACAAAATATCTAACAAATAACTAGTTTGATTCATCTTCAAAACCTTAATGGTTTAGCTGCTATAGGTGTAAGAAAGTGAATGTCTGGTGAAAAATCCTTGATTTTAATGTCAAGTTTGGCCAAAACTATAACCCATTATTGTGGGATCACCAACAAAATATGAAATATTTACAAACTATCGGCTCAATCCATAATTAATTTTCAATGCACACCAACAAAGTTCAGCCACAACATAGTGAGGACCCAAATCAACATGCTCAAACACAAAAATACTTAAATAATTGCTCCTCGAAATATCAAGCGACTATATTCACTTAGTCGACCTTCATGCCTGTTAAACAAAATTAATCAATCGGATCTTCTAGCACATGAATCGATACGAGGCTCTAAGATTCAAGAATAACATAGATCATATACCAAACAACCTTCCTTGAGATCCACAACTCAAAATGATAATATAAAATTGCATGTGAATCGATGAGCACAATTTTGTCGGATGCTCTATTCTTACTTGACAGTTAATCACAAAACTTCAATCTGACTTTCGGTATGATCAAATGATGATGTGTGGATCGAATCACTGACTAGGGTTTCCATCAATGACAACACCAGATGACTTGTGTAGTGTCTCTTGCCAACATTACCATGTTCACTACATTTGTATATAATTTGGAGGACATTAGCCTAAGAGGAGTTCATTATTTTTCACCTACAAGTCTTCTTCTCTATACCACTTTGGGTTGCCGAAACATGTGTCCTCTTATAGAAATCCATAAATAGGAATACACTCTTAATTAGGTATATCACAATAGTATAATAAAAATATACCTTTCACAACCACACTGTTGAATATTGATATAAAAATCAAGTATACACCCTAACCATAGAAAAAGACTGATCTGTAATTAAAGGTTTACAAATTAACTTGCTCTTAATTCTAATTACAAATTTTCCCAATCGTAAAAAAAACTATGTGGTTTTGTACTTTAATTGTTGAAATTACAGGATTAGTTCACTTAACTCTTTACACAAATTAATGAAACATTAACTAATTACTTAAATGTCGTAAATAAGAGCCCAAAGAAGAAATTAAAATGCTGGAAGGAAACATAGAAAGAATAGAGAGAGACAACAAGAAATTTTATAATAGAGCTCACCTAAATGTTTGAGCTACGTCTTCGGGTCCACTTCTCAACGAGGAACCACTTTATTAGTGATGACAAGCTTTAATTGCTTATGTACACCATCCAAGCTTTAGACTTGCATGCAATTTCTTCATGATCTCTTTCAACATCTAAAGACTGTTGCAAGAATGAAGATATTGAAGGTGTTGTCATTAATGTAAGCTGATCAACTAGTTATCCACTAGTTACTATTGGTTGTATATGTTGAGGATATTGAGAAAATTGTAATAAAGAGTTGTTGCATGTGTTTAGTGGTTGCTCTAGGTTTTGGTCCGGATTTGCTCCTGTAGATATGTTGTTCATGGTTGTTAGAAGGTGCTATATTCAGATTTTTGGCTATTGGTTCATTTTATAGTGCAAGCTGTGTTCACTAGTTGTGAACTGTGGTTTTCTATGTTTCTGGTTGAGGTCTAAGAGAAATGCTGTCAATCTGGATTTCTCTTTGATGAAGTCTTATGACTTGCAGCTCTAGAGTTGAGTTTCCTTGATTGTATTGAAGTTAATTTTGACATTTGGAAAGCTCGCGCTTAATGGTTCTATGTGTTTTACACTGGTTTGGTCGACCTTGTGTGAAATACTACTTTTGAGAATGATGAAGCGTGTTTGATCTATTTGGGTCCCTATGAAGCATGTGTTTGGGTTTCCCTCATTATAATTCCACCCTAGGATGTTTTGGCACTGACCTAATTTGAATTTGGATTTGGATGGCCAACTTTGGATATGGTTCAAAGTTGAAAGTGGTATAAATACAAGATGAGTTAGTAATGGAAAATATATAAGAGAGAAGAAGAAGAGTGATAAGAGAAAAGAGGAAGTGTAGTTTGGTATGACATTGATTCTATTTAGTAAGTGTGTGTGTTGCAAGTGTGGGAGATCAATGCAAAGCTTAATGCTGAGTTTTCAGATACAGTGAGCTGAAGGTGAACTCTATCATTCATGCAAGTTGATTGAGTAATTGTGGTGGAATCCTTTGTGCATTAGGGTTGTAGTCTTTCTATAAAAAGTCTTCTTTGTATCTCTGTGGCAGTGAGCCCTTTGGGTTGTAGCCCTGTTGGACAATGAGTCCTTATTTTAGACAACATGAGTCCTTATTTGAGACAGTGAGTCCTTATTTCAGGCAGTGACCCTTTTTGTAATCAATTTTTTATATTCTCTATAGTGTGAGTTAATCCTCATCATGGTTTTTTCCTCTTTGGGTTTTTGATGTAAATCTGGTGTTATTGTGTTTATGTGTTGGATTTGAGTTTCTACATTGGAATTTGATGATTAATAATTTAAGAAATTTTATGTATTAGTTCTGATGACTGAATTAAAGGTCTAATTCTGTGACAATTGATTCATCCCCCCCTCTCAGTTGTCCTTTTCAACAATTGGTATGAGACCAAGGTTCCTTGGTGAAGAGCTTAACCGCTTGAGGAAGGTCTGGGATGATTGGAAAAATGGTCTTTGATTATCCGAGGTTTGATGAAACTAATTATGGTATTTGGAAAGTATTGATGGAAGAATATCTGGATTATTGTGGATATGATGTGGAGAAAGGTTACAAAAATCCTTACACTCCTGCTAATGGTTTGAGTACACCTAAAGGGATCAAAGCACATGAAGCGAACAATAAGGTGAAGTTCATCTTGAAGAATAGTCTGGTACATTTCAAGTTGATTAAGGTTTAGAATTTGAAAATGGCTAAGGAAGTTTGGGATGCTTTGGAAAGAGCACATGATGGTGATGAAAGAGTCAAAGAGGTGAAATTACAGAACTTGGAAACACAGTTTGGTATTTTACACATGTTTGAAGATGAGAATATTAATGGTTATGTACAGATATTGGATGAGATAGTGGTTGGAATGAGAGGACTTGGTGCTACTATAAATGGAATTGCCCGATTGTAAAGAAGATTCTCAAAACTCTTCTTGATGCTTATAGTGAGAAGGTGAGTGCTATTCAGTAGACTATAGATTATAATCTTGACCTATACCAAGGATCTTTTGTTGGGATTTTTGATATCTTATGAGATGAGGAAGTTGAGTCTAAGGAGTGGGTGCAAATTAGACTACTTTTAAGGCTACAAAAGTTGAAGATTCAGATGAAGAAAACTTTGATGAAATAGAAGCTAACTTTGTGAGAAGAATGAGGAAAGGCTTTGGTAAGTATGAAGGTAAGTTTCCCTTTAAATGATTTAGTTGTGGAGAAATAGGTCATTATGCTACAAAGTGTCAAAAAAGAGCTAAAAGAAATAAACAAAGATATGGGAAGGAAAAGAAAGGAAAGAAGATTAACAAAGCTTAATATGTGAATGGGAATGCTAGTATATCTGATGAGGATTTAGAATATGAAGATCCTAATGAAAATGAATGCTTGTTCTTGGTGATTAAGGATGAACTTACTTCTGCTAATTCTTTAAAATAGGTAAATGAAATCCCTCCAAAGAAGGAGAAAAATGAAGGTATGGTAATCTCTACCCTACGTGCTAAACAAGAGAATGATTTTTAGGTAGTTGACAATGGTTGTTCACATCACATGAATGGTGATAAAAGTAAGTTTTTGAAGCTTAAAAGTAAGATGAAGGCTTGGTTATGTTTGGAGATGATATTGATGCTAAAATATGTGGGATAGGTTTAGTAAGTTTTGATGGCAAGTATCATACTAACGATGTCTACTATGCTAAGGGTTTAAGGCATAATCTATTGAGTGTTGGTAATATGTGTAGAAAATGATATGATCTTGTGTTTAAGGATGAGAAATGTGAGATTCAGAAAGGATCCGGAACATTGATTGCCACAGGAAAGAAATTTGAAGGAAATATCTATCAACTTAAGGGTGCTAATGGATGATGTTTTATGACTCAAATTAATAACAACTGGTTATGGCATAGGAGAATGTGTCACATGAATTTTGATAACTTGGCAAGGATTAGTGCTATTTAGACCCTGAGATATTTATCAAGAATTACAAAGCATGTTAATGCTATTTGCAAGAATTGCCAGTTTGGAAAGCAAGAAAAAAATCATTACAGATCAAAGGAACAATCCAATACTGGACTACTGGACTTAGTTCACATAGATCTTTGTGGTCCTACAAGAGTGAGAAGTCTACTTGGTGAAATTTACTTTATGCTTTTAATTGATGATTATTCTAGATATACATGGGTTACATTTCTTAGAGAGAAATCAGATGCATTAGATAGATTCAAGGCATTCAAATCTATGGTTGAAAATGAAGTGAATTTCAAGATAAAATTCTTAACATATAATAGAGGTGGAGAATTCACATCCCATGAGTTTAAAACATTTTGTGAAGTGCATGGAATAAAAAAATAGTTATCTTCTCTTAGAACTATTTATGTATTCAATCAAGTTCAAGCAGAAGCAAATAGTACAAAGACTCCCTATGAGCTTTGGCATGGAAGAATTTGTACTGTTAAATATTTCAAAGTATTTGGAAGCAAGTGCTATATCAAAAGAGATGAGGAAACCTTGGGTAAATTTGATGCAAGAGGTGATGAAGGAAATTTTCTTGGATATTCTACTAATAGAAAGGAATATAGATGTTTCAATAAAATATTGAGAAAGATTGTAGAGAGATTGAATATGAAGGTGGATGAGACAATGAAGAATCCTATTGACATTGATGGATATTTATCTGATGAACCTGATCATGTAAGAATAGAAGAGTTTGTAGAAGAACAAAAAAAAGATGAGCAAGAGAAACATGATGAACAAAATGAAAGAAAAAGATGATCAAGAGAAACATGATGAAAAAAATGAAAGAAAAAGATGCTCTGATGATGTACCCTACTTGACACCGAAATATGTGCAAAATAATCATTCAAAAAGTGAGATTATTGGAGATAAGACAAAAGTTGTGTTGACTAGAAGTAGAGCTGTTGCTGAAGTGAATTTATGTCTACTTTTAGAGATTGAACTGAAGATTGTATGTGAAGCTTGTAAGGATGAACATTGTAAGGAAGGAATGAAGGAAGAAATTTTACAGATTGAGAAGAATCAAACTTGGGAATTGGTCCCAAGACTGACAGATAAAAACATCATTGGATCAAAGTGGGTATTGATAAATAAGTAAATGAGAATGGAGAAGTTGTTAGAAACAAAGTGAGGCTTGTGTGTAAAGGCTACTCACAAGTAGAAGGTATAGAATTTTAGGAAACCTTTGCTTCAACAGTAAGAATGGAAGCTATAAGGATGTTCTTGGCATTTTCTACTCATAAAGACCTTAAGGTCAATCAGATGGATGTCAAGTCAACATTTTTCAATGGTGAACTAGAAGAAGTTTATATGGAACAACCAGAAGGATTTCAGTTGACAGATCAACTAGATATGGTGTGTAGTTTGAAGAAAGATTTATATGGGTTGAACCAAGATCCTAGAGCATGGTATGTGAGGTTAGACATATATTTGATTCAATAAGGTTTTAACAAAGGTACGACAAATAGTAATTTGTACTTTAAGATTGAACATGACAAAATCTTGATTGTAGTTGTGTATGTTGATGACATTATCTTTGGAGGAAATGAAAGTATGCACAAGAGGTTTGTGGAAGAAATGAAAAAAGAATTCGAAATGTCCATGTTTGGGGAAATGAATTTATTTCACGGGCTACAGATTAATCAAACAAAGAAGGGAATTTTTATTTCACTGTCTAAGTATGTGAGAGAGATGTTGAAGAAATTTGGGATGGATGGTTCCAAACCGGTAAGTACTCCTATGGTGACTGGATGCAAACTTCCAGGAAAAGATGATTATTCACCTAAAGCTAATCAAAGCAAGTATAGATCTATGATTGGTGGAATATTGTATTTGACTGCTACTAGACTAGATATCATGCATGTTATCTGTCTTGTGGCTAGATTTCAAGAAGACACTAAGGAAACTCATGTTGCTACTGTTAAAAGAATTTTTAGATATTTGAATGGAACTCTAGATTATAGATTGTGGTATTTGAACTATAGATTTTGGGTCTATGCACTTCTCTTGCTCAATTAGGGTTTTTCACCTAAAAGGGGAGATATAGGCCAAAAAACTAGGTGGTTCACTCAAACTAATGCAAGTATAATGGAGATATGAATGAAATGTGCCTAGATGATATAAAATAATTGAAAAATACTAATAAAAGATATTGATTATTAAGTGAAAACTATTAAAATGCAACTTGTTGGAAAACACATTATGATATGCAAAAACACCTAGAAATGAAAGCAAACTGTAACAAAAATGGATGAAACTGAAGAGATGCACCTAAGATCTTTCTGGAGACTGGAAATGATATTTGAAATGCTATTGATGCTAAAATTTTGGCCTAGTGGGACTCATTCACCATTATGGGAAAATTAGTCCCAAATATGGGAAATTGTTCTGAAGCTCATTTCAGACAAATGGGTATCCAAAACTGCAAAAAACCAAAATTAGGCTTAGTAGTGGGACTCATTCACCACCCATGGAAAATGAGTCCACTTTTGAATTTCTAAAGATTCAAAGGTGGAAACTGAAGTCTGGTCTGCTCTTCGGTTCCTGACAAGTTTCCGTTTTCAAAAGCTTGATTTTTGACACTATAAGTGACTTTTAATGGATATTTTGACTTGGTCGACAAGGAGATGCATTCAACAACTTTGCAATACATATTCAATGATTTCTGAAGCCTCCAAGATGCCTAAATATTTCCCTAATGTTTGATCTTGAATTTTTGCAACAATGGAGGAAGATTCTTCCCTTGAATGTCTTTGGAAGCTTTCTTGATGACTTGGAATGATAAAACCCTAACTTGCTTGACTTGAAGTGGAAGAAAAATGATGAATGAGTTGTGAATGGGTTAAGAGATTATGAATTAGGGCCTAGAAGGTTGTATTTATAAACAATTCTCCTAATTTTTCCATAAATTGGATCCCTAAGGCTGACATGAAGAAAAATAAAACTTAAATTCCAAAATTTCTTGCTCAAAAGTAAAAAATGGCCCAAATGGGACTCATTTGCCACCTTGGGTGAATTAGTCCCAGCTGGCAGGGACTCATTTTCCACAATGGAAAATTAGTCCTAGAGGGGCCCATTTGCCAGCTAGGTTGTTGGGAGATAAGAAAATTAGGTTTATATAATGACTTTGTCGATTATTTCATCAAATATTGCCTCGGGATGCACAATATGGGGTCATAGGGTCCTATTAATGTTGATGTGAAGGTCAATTAGGGCTTGGGACACATAACTCAATGTGAAAGTGTGATTAAATACACTTTACAACACTAAAATGAGGTCCACACAGCCCAGAAAGGCACAACATCCAATGTGAATGTGCAAGACACATTACAATGCTAGATTAACATTAAGTTTATTTTACAAGCCTTCTAGATTGATGTAATAATGCTATTAAATACCTTTTATAATGTTGAATTAAGGGAAGATGGGTTCATTAAGTCTAGAGAGGTGTGAAAGTCTTACAACACTTTACAACACCTTTACAAGACATTGATAAATGCACATGTTATTCAATTTGCAAGGGTCCAATACCTAGTGTGGATGTGAAAAACACCTCACAACACTAAATCAAGGCCTCATTAAGTCCAATTTATCATCAATTGTTCCCCAAATCAAGCAAGTTTCCTTTTTTCTATAGTACATTTAGCCCCCACTTTAGTGATAGGATGAACTTGCTTCAAACTCACACTAAAGTAGACATTCAAGAGAGGTCTAATCATACCAATGCAGATGGTATAGGATAACAAAGATGAAGGAAGGAATCAAGACCCTAGGATCTAAGATTCCTATGTCAAATCGACATAAGCACAAGAGGACAGGCACAAGGGTGAATGATATGTATCAAATCAAGATACACAATCATGCAATGGAAAGAACTAGGACGAAGGGAAAGATGAAAATGAAAGGGTGGATCAAGCTTCAACCATTTGTCCAAGATGTTGTGGATCAGATCTAGGTTCTTTTTCCAAAAATGTATACTCACTCTGAGGTAAAAAAATTCTTGGTTGTCCACCGGGTGAGAAGTCCTAAGTATACTCACTTTGGGGCCATGAAACTTTTGGTTGTCTGCGGGATGAGAAATCCACAAGGTGGCTATGGGGAAAAGTCATGCCTTGGAATGGGATTTCCCACTCAACCATACCAGATTTATATCTCTTGATAACTTTAATAAGGTGCCACAAAGGAAAATGATCTTTGAGCTCTATGAGGTAAGAAAAACTTTATATGCTTGACACTCTAGACATTGTTAATGGAAAATGGTGTAAGAAATGTTCAAAGGGATTTTGATTGGTTCTTGCAAGGTCTCATCTTAGGGAACATCATGCTTAATGTTTCCAAGAGAGGATGTATCAAAAGAAGTATCACACTCTTGGAGGGAATCAAGCCCAATGACTCCACCTAGAAAAGGATGCATTGCAAGAAGAAAGAAATCACACAATGAAATGTGAGTGGTGATGTATGCCCCCACTTTAAAGTGGTTGCAAAGACCAGTACTGTGAGAAATTACTTTAAAGTAGAAGAAAGAGAACATGAGAGCATAATCGGAAAGCCCTTTGCCAAGTCATATGTTTTTGAGAAGCTACATCATGAAAAAGGGAAGTATGTCACATGCGATCCAACTTAAGGCATGTCATCCACATCTCAAGCTTCTTGTTATATGTTCATGAAAGGTTAACGACTAACCAAAGAAGGCAACGACAAGTGACATATGAGGACAAGGCTACATAACCCCTTTCCCCCACTTAGTGCAGGACAAGGGTGACTTGAAAGGATTAATAAAATGCATGTTAGAGTGAAAATCAGTATCAATTAGAGGAATTAGGTGCCTCCATATGAGGAAGAAGACCAAACTCCTGAAATGTTGGATTTTATGACTCAAAGCCTTATATTCATTATTATAATGACCATGAAATCTATGATAGGTACAAAATGAATTCTTGTAAGAAAATTTCTTTCGAGTTCTTGGAGGAAGGGATATCAAGTCTTGGAGGAGTCTTGAGAAGATACCCTCTTGATTGATGGTAAAATATGGTCCTGTAGTTTGTGAAAAAGATACCGAGCTTGCTTAGTATTGGATGTCACACCTACACAAGACCCTTTAGATTATGAGACTTTGTTCTCTCCTTTACAGGAGGGTGTAAAATCTAACGAAGTCAAATTATTAGTATCTTGTGAGATGACATTGACATTAAGCGAAGAGTTCGTTGTTTGTCTCATGTTGTGTAAAGGATTATGTTCAAGACCACTAGTGTCAAGGAGTTCAGGATGGATGACTATTAAGGATGATTTAGGAGTATGTTGTGTGAGATTGTTGATGTTGATTGAAGGCTTGGCAATTTATATCAAAGGGAAATAACCAAGACCATGAGTGGTTTGTTGTGTGATAGGGTTTATAGGATTGTAGATACCTTGTTCATCAACACCACATCCTTTTCCATTATAGCCAAGTTGTTTCATAAGCTCATACCCTTTTCCATAAATATTTTTCATTTCTTTTGGATCGGTTGGTGGTTGGTGATAAGCATTGTCAAAGGTGGTTGTGTAGTTTATTTCATTGTCTAAAGTAGTTGAAGCCGATGCTTTCAAAGGGTCGTATGTGTTTTCATTTCTCCTAGTTGAATCTCTTTGTGTGATCTTGTACTCACCCATGAATTCATGTTTTCAAAATCCAAGGAACCCCAATCATATTCTAATAGCTGCGTGACTTTTTCAATATGTTGTTCTTTGTTGTTTTGTTGTACGGGTTCCACTGGTGTAGTTGATGTTGATGTGTTTAAGGAATTTTCTTTATTTTTCTCAAGTTGTAAGACACTATTAGGTTCAATATCAACATCAAGTGTGTGGACTGTGTTTTGTAGATGTATTTCATTTTATGATGAAGAGTAGAGGGTACACCATTCATTGTATGAATCCATGGTCTTTCTAAGATAAGATTACATGAAAGTGTATAAGGAATAACATGTATTGGTGTATTCAATGTGGCCACTCCAATGTAAGAGGTATAATGATCACCCCAAGCGGTTTCTTTTCAACATTGTCAAATCCCTTAATATATAAAGAATTATGTTGAATGGTTGATTGATCAATGCCAAGCCTATCCAGAAGGATCACACTACATACATTAAGGGAAAAACTAGTATCTACAAGAGTCCTCTTTATCCATTTTTGTTTGTATTGTGCTATGATCATAAAAGCTTCATTTTTTTTTTGCACATCCAAAGGAGGGAGCTCACTTTGGTGAAAAACAATGTCATTGTTTATTCCATGAATGATGGATGCTATTTCATTTGGTTGCACATTAGAAGAGATAGAAAATTGTTGTAAGGATGTTTGGATCATGTTGTAATAGTGAGGGGAGACGTGAATAAGGTCCCACAATGATATTTTAGCAGGAGCATTCTTGTGTTTCTCAACAAGATCATACTCCTTTCGACTTGGCAAGAAAGGGGTATAGGTAGGAGAGGATTAGGCAATAGTAAGGGTGTCGGGGTTGGTTGTGGTGGTTGCGGATGGTTGTGAGTGTTATATGTATGAGCAACGGTATTATGACTTAGTTTCTATGAAACATTATTCTTAGGAGGGTAAAGGACAAATTTAGGTTTATTTTGAGTTTGTTGTTTGGGTGAAGGTGGGTAGAGAATTAGAGGGTTGTTAGGATGTCCCACAGGGTATGTATGAGGTCCATTGATTGAGGGGGATCTAATGGAAACTTGCACATTCATAACCTCAATGGTCTTGGTTTGATGTATCTCTAATAAAGGGCAATCGAGAATCACTTGTTTATTGAAGGAAGACATATTATTATTGTTTCTATTTTCCTGCACCATGATATTCTCCCTAGAAGGAGAGTTTTTAGAAGAACTACAAATAAAATGTTCTTGAAATTAATGGATTGGTTCTTCTAAAATGACTACATCACAAGTAGGGGAATGATCAATGGTTGAATTTGTGTTTAGCGATAGTGGGGAAATGGGGGGAAGATTCTATTTGATTTCCATATTTCTAAGGTCTCATTTTCTTGTTCCATATTATCTACCCTACTAGGAGAGCTTGTAATATGTTCATTCAAGGTGAAAGTTTGTAAAGTAGCTTCATCACAAGTGGGGGAGGCATCAAGAGAAGGAGCACTATGGTTTCAAATAGATTATCCCAGATGGGAGGAGCATTAGGGAAGGGAGGATCAAGGGTTTCATGATTCTTAATAGGGATGTCTTCTAACACCAACCTATCCTCTTTACATCGAGGAGGGATATTAGGAGACAAATTTGATTGTCATGGTTATGGAGACTAGGTAAGGTGACATTTAGAAATGTTCTTATGATTTCATCCTCTTGGTTTATAATGTCTTCCAAAGGATGAAGAGGAGAGAGACAATTAAGACTCTCAATGCTTGTAGCTCCTTTCACCAAAATACCTTTGTCACTAATAGGAGAGGTATTGGGAGAAGAACAAGTATGAGTGTTATAATTATCTACACTTGCATCCTCTTGGGTTATGATATTCTTACAAATTCAATAGGTATTAAGAGGGTATGTAACATGCGTAGCAAATGTTTTACTTTGTTGTCCTAGATTATGTTCGTGAAAAATGGAATCATACAAGCCACTTGATATTCTAGAAACATGGAATGCTTGAAAAGAACACATACTAACATGATAAAGTAAATGAAGTAAAATGCAATGAATTAAAGTTTAAATGTAATTTTTAGATGTGAAATAAGGTAATTTTCTAATTCATTATGCAACAACCTAAAAAATGAAATGTGGGAAATGCAAATGTGAAATTGAGTGATGCATAAAATGAGCTATTTTAAGTTAGATCTAATGAAATGCATGTTACAAAAACTCAACCAACTAATACAACTAGATAATGGCACCAAATAGAAGATTAAAAATACGGTTTTTAGTTCTATAAAGGGCAATTTCAGGGGTGAAAAGGGACTGATTCTCCCAAGGTGGCGAATGAGTCCTAGTGGGAATTTTTTCCAGAATTTTTAGACTTTTTGGATTGGTTTTGATGATTTATGTGTTGTAAAATGCAAGCCTAAGATGAAAATGAAAAATTTCAAAAAAATTTAATGATTTTAGATGCCAAAAATGCAACCTAAATGCACTTTTCATGAATGCAAAATTGGAAACCCTAGAATGCCACTTAACTAAAGAAAAATGCAATACAAGCTAATTCTAGGATGATGATGGACTCCAAATTAGACAAGAAAGTGTTCAAAAATTAGGTTCACCAAAATGAACCGTAGATTTTGGGTCTATGCACTTCTCTTGCTCAATTAGGGTTTTTCACCTAAAAGGAGAGAGATAAACCAAAAACCTAGGTGGTTCACTCAAAATAATGCAAGTATAATGGAGATATGAATGAAATGTGCCTAGATGAGATAAAATAAATACAAATAATTGATAAAATCTATTGATTATTAAGTGAAAACTACTGAAATGCAAATTTTTGGAAAACACATTGTGATATGCAAAAACACCTAGAAATGAAACTAAAGAGGTGCACCTGTGATCTTGCTAGAGACTGGAAATGACATTTGAAATGTGAATGATGTTGAAATTTTGGCCTACTAGGACTCATTGCATTTTGGAAGAGAATTAGTCTCAGTCTAGAGGAAGCTTTGATTTCAAAGCTTATTTCAGACAAATGGGTATGCAAAACTATAGAAAACCAAAATTAGGCCTGATGGTGGAACTCATTCACTACCCATGGAGAATGAGTCCACTTTCAATTTTAAAGATTCAAAGGTGGAAATTAGAGTCCTCAGCTCTACTCTTTGGTTCTTGGCAGTGTGCGCTTTGAAAGCCTAATTTTGGCACTATAATTTGACTTTTAATGGATATTTGACTTGGTCAACAAGGAGATGTCTTCAACAACTTTGCAATACAATATTCAATGATTTCTAATTCTCCAAGATTCCTAAATATTGCCATGATGTTTGATCTTGAATTTCTGTAGCAATGGAGGAAGATTTTGCCCTTGAATGTCTTTGGAAGCTTTCTTGATGACTTGGAATGATAAAACCCTAACTTGCTTGACTTGAAGTGGAAGAAAAATGATGAATGAGTTGTGAATGGATTAAGAGATTATGAATTATAGCTTACAAGGTTGTATTTATAGGAAATTCTCCTAATTTTCCCATAAATTGGATCCCTAAGGCCGATATGAAGAAAATAAAACTTAAATTCCAAAATTTCCTAGCAAAAGTAAAAATGGCCCAAATGGGACTCATTCACCCACCTTGGGTGAATCAGTCCCACTTGTTGAACTCATTCACCATAGATGAGAGGTGGTCCCAAAGGGAACCCCATTTTTAGAGTTGGGTTGTTGGGAGATAAGAAAATAAGGTTTATATAGTGACTTTGTTAGTTGTTTCATCAAATATTTCCTCAGGATGCACAATATGGGTTCATAGGGGCCTATTAATGATGATGTGAAGGTCAATTAGTGCTTGGGACATAGAACTCAATGTGAAACTGTGATTAAATACACTTTACAACACTAAAATGGGAATTTTTACCTGACCTAGAAGGCACACCATCCAATGTGAATGTGCAAGACACATCCTGACACTAGATTATCATTAAGTTTATTTTAAAATCCTTCTAGATTGATGTAATAATGCTATTAAATACATTTATAATGTTGAATTAAGGGAATATGGGTTCATTAAGTCTAGATAGGCATGAAAGTATTTTACAACACCTTTACAAGACATTGATAAATGCATGCTATTCAATTTGCAAGGGTCCAAGACCTAGTGTGGATGTGAAAAACACCTCAAAACACTAAATCAAGGCCTCATTAAGTCCAGTTTATCATCAATTGTTCTGCAATTCAAGCAAGTTTTCTTTTTTCTACAGTACAGTATCCTAAAGATACTAATTTTACAGTTAGTGCCTATATAGATGCAGATTGGGTTGGATGTGTAGATGATAGGAAATGTACAAGTGGTGGTGCATTCATTCTTGAATGTAAATTGGTGCCATGGTTGAGTAAGAAGCAAGATTTAGTCTCCATGTCTACTACTGAAGCTGAGTATATTGCTGTTGCATCTTGCTATACACAAGTTCTATGGATGAAACATACATTGAAAGATATCACAGTGGTATATGATGATCCCATTTCTATTTTTTGTGATAATACAAGTGCAAAATTAACATTTCAAAAAATCTTGTGATGCACTCGAGGATGAAGCATATACCTATTAGATATCATTTCTTGAGAAAAAAGGTCACAAAGAATGAAGTAAAGCTTGAGTATGTTCCATCGAAGGATCAGGTTGCTGATATTTTCACGAAAGCTCTTCCTAAAGATACTTGGGTATCTCTAAGAA